>JBAMJV010004355.1:0-110796 GCA_037951105.1 Echinarachnius parma
TGATACAAGTATTGGCGGGGACACTATACGAATGTGTTGTTACTTAATTTACAACCAAAATCGGGCCAAGTAAGAGTGGACCATTAAGAGATGGAGAGAGGAACATTCCCTTGATGGTATCTTCACATTTAATTTGCGTTTGGCATCGTAGCTATCCTCGATAGTTATTAGTAAAAAACCTAAGACAATTTAAAAAACATCTTGATAAAAAATAAGGCACAGTGTGTTTAACCAATTGCAAAGTTTAATTTTTAATCGCAAGCCCGCGGAGGATCTTTTTACGCACCAAAACCTATTTATGAAATAATACGCGCCAAAAAACCCTAGCGATAGTTTGCGCCATTTTATGATTAATGATAACAAATAATATAACTGAAGCGCGCCAAAAACCTGCGACAGGAATTGTTAGGCACGAAAAAATGGTAATCATCAAATATCCCGTGAGCGTACACTTTATGCTAAGTTTGGCGGGGACCCTATTACGAATGGTGTTGTTACTTATCTTACAACCAAAACAGACCCAATGTTTATAAATAATTTATGGGGCGGGGGAGGGGGTGGGGGGGGGGGGGATTCGTGTAACGATGTTTATACAAGTATTGCGGGGGAACCTAATACGCATGTGTTGTTGTGACAAAAGCCATGTTTGGTGATTATTACGCAAATTGGTTGACAACAACCCGTGAGCGTCATTTGTTGTTTACAAACAACCACATGACGCATACTTGCCACCATTTTGGCAAGTCAGAAAACTGAACACCCGATTGCGGGGAGCCAACGGAGCGAGCTATGAGGGAGCGGAGCGGACGAGGGGGGGAGGGTGTGGGAGGGGGGTGTCCCCCTCCACGGTAGGGAGCTTTTGCATTTTTGGACTTACAATTTGTGCAATCATGGTGCATACTAGGGCTGAGTGAAACGGATACACGACCGGTTAACCGACCGGCATCGGCAAAAACGTTTTCATTTTCCACGGTTTCGGTTAACCGAAAATAAATAAATAAAATAAAAATTAAAAAAATATTTTTTTATTTTTTTTTTATTTTTTTTAATATTTTATTTTTTAAAAATTTTTCCTCCCCCATTCTAAGATACGGTCAGAAAATGGCACGTTGAACCCTGCAATCTATTGCTAAAGTAAAGGTATTTTACATGTACAAAAAATGTTCAAATAAACAAATGGTAAGAGGATTAATGAATAGATTAACCTGGTAAGAGCCAAATTTAGAAGAATCATTTGTGATGAGATATCTGAAGGGCTTTCATCTTGACAGTGGTTTTAAATCGGAACGGTTCCGTTTTTTATTGCTATAAAAACTAAATAAAACGGGACAAATTCCTTTAAAAACGGAACGGTTGGCAAGTCTGATGACGTCATCACAACAGATCGATAATCATGACGTCATCAATGACGTCACCACCCCCAACGGCAAACCCATTTTCTACTCCAGCTGCAAGCCGAGGTAGCAGTATACACCTGGAAATTATATCAATCGATAACGCGTATGTAAGATATAATAAAGTAATGGAGTGGACGAGTGATATGAAACTTACTTATTTAACTCTTATGCATTTTTGTACGAAATTTACTTATAAAACTTACATATTCTGTTTTGTGGGTATTTTATTTTGTAGTCAGTGGCGTAACTGAGCGAAATACTTTTGTTTTTTTGTTTGTTTGTTTGTTTGTTTTTTTTGGGGGGGGTGGCTAAACACATCCGCTATCACCACCGGATATTGCTGAGGGAGCGTGTGTGTGGGAGGGGGGTGTCCCCCCTCCCCACGGGAGGGGAGCTTTTGCGTTTTTTGGACATGAAAACTTGCAATCTGGTGCATTACATAGAAAGGAAATTCTGACTTGACGACTTGTACTATACTGTGGGTAAGTGCGTCATGATTCTACAGACCGAAAAAGAGGTCATATTTGTTTCATGAAGAAAAACAAATATGCACCCCCCACCCAAAAATAATATCGCAAAAGGACATATACAATTCGAACAGTGCATCAAAAGCCAAATTAGTTTGATACAACAACATGAACATTGTATTCCCAGACCGTAGACAAGACGTCGATTACCTGAGGGAGCGAAACAATTACCGAGAGGGGGAAGGGTGGATGGTAGGGTGTGAATAATGGGTGTGATGGGAGGTGGGCTGTCCGCCCGTGCACGGTAAGGGGTGCTTTTGCAAATGTTTTACTTAGAAAGTATGCAATCTGGTGCATACTTGGAAAGAAATTTCTTCCTTTTCCTTCCTTCTTCTTGATTATGAGCCGAAGGTCGGACATCTTGACTAAAGAAATACTCCTTTTCCTATCACGGTATTGAATTAGATATAAACCATTGATTGAAGTTTTATTGGGGGGGGGGGGGGGGGTTGTCATATTCATATTAACAATAAAGCACGGGACAGGTTTCGGTTTTTCAAATTTTCCATTTCGTTTTCGTTTCAATTCCGTGGGAGGGGGGGAACCCCCCTCCCACGGTAGGGAGCTTTTGCATTTTTGGACTTGAAATTGTGCAATCTGGTGCATACCAAGATAGGAAATCCGGGTTTAAGATTGACTGTATCTGGAAAAAGCGTGTTATTGATTGATCCGACCAGAGATGTTAAAATATATTTTCACGAACAAAACAAATAATTGACACCTAACTAAATATGCACCCCAACACACACATAAATATTTGTATTTTGTGTCATACACAGTTCCACATATGTATGATCCAACAACAAGCCTACAGTCAAGAATGATCCCGAGGGGAGCGAAGCGACCGAGGGCTGGGGGCAGAGCAAATGGGGAGGGTTTGGAAGGGGGTATCCCCTCCCACCAGAGAGATTTTGCATTTATATACTTGAAATGGTGCAATTTGTGCACGTCTACAACAAGCAGCCAGAGCCAATGCCTGCCTACACGGGAACTACGTGGCCCGGTACAGAAAAATACTCACCCCGGACCATACGCAAGTTACACAACAACTGAGATAATCTGTTCGCGCGGTGAATTTTTAAAGTTGATTATTAGTTTTTTTTAACGGTTAGAATTACAAGTCTTAGCTCATACATTTTATTTTTTCTTCCCCACTCTCTTCGTTTTTTCTTTGGGGGGGGGGGGGGGGGGGCAAAAATGCGTTTTTGCCCCCCCACTTTTTGGTTTGGGGGTCGGCTTGCCCCCCCTGCCGGCGCCTATGGGGGGGGGGGGGGGGGAGGTCTGCGAACATTATAGTACTAAGTTAACTATTTTCCATACCCGGGGCGACTCGCCCAGGTGCAGCTGACAAAAAGATGTATGTGATAGTATTGTATTATTCTTGTAACTCACCGTTTGTTTTTAAATGTAAATGTATTTGATGCAAATGAAATAATATATAATAATTAAGCTGGTTTCCATGCAGTTACTCCAACAAGTTCAGAGACATAATTTCACATCCCCCCTTACATTCAGACACACACACACGCATAGGCGTACCCAGGGGGGGGGGGGGGGTGTTTTGGGGTTCAACCCCCCCCCCCCCCCCCCCCCTTGATGAAAAAAGAGCTGTTTTGGGGGGTTCAAACCCCCCCTTTTGATGGATCTCGGACTCAGCTTCGAAAAATCTGCACCTACACCCCCACCCCCCCACTCAAAAAATCTTCACGACACCCCCCCTCGAAAAATCTTCACTGACACCCCCCCCCCTCGAAAGATCTTCACCGACACCCCCGCCTCGTAATTTGGTCGACGAAATAACCCCCCCCCCTCCCCCCTTGAAAAAATCCTGGGTACGCCAACTTGCACATACGCACACACATACATATATATTACAAACATTAAAATATTAATTGTATCAATCATTTTAATTTCAGTGTTTTTAAATCTAAAATATAGCAATTTCGATATAAACAGTATGACAAATGTATGATACATTTTGTAGATGCATTTAAATACTTATAAAATAGAATTAGAGTCAAAATTCATATTCATGGTATTCATATACAAAAATACTAATTTCTGTTTGTATTTATAATGAAACACACAATTGAATTGTAATGTATATACAATATATTTCCAGTAATATTCAAACATCTGTGTACTTATTTACACTGAGTTATATAAATCAAATCATTATCATGAATTATTTTCCCAATGATTTATATCATAACACTTTGCATTGGACATGCATATAAACCGAACACAAAAAGTAACTTCACCCCTAGGCAATTGCCCATAATTTCATAACCGATTATTGTTTCAAGATGTCATCTTACCACAATATTGGCACAGTTGTTATGTTCGATATGTGCGAAACATTACGTTTCACCCAAGTTAGAAAATATCCGCTTCTCAGGCCTGAGGAGAGGTTGAGAGATTCGTGCCTCTAGTAGAATTTTATCACTGTTTACACCGTTCTTATCGGTTTACTGCGTGTAACCGGAGGAGATTATCTCTATAATACCACTAGGTCTCGGGGGGGGGGGGGGGGGCAGTTAACAGGGCATGGAATGTTGACGAAAGCTATTAAAATGGTTGAGTTGATTTCCACCGTGGTGGAGATCACGGCTAACTTAGTGAAACATAATGAATCAGAGATATTCATTACTTTATGGCTGAATGAGCACAGATTAAAGACAAAATGGCCCAATTCAAAAGTCACAAGGTATTGCGCTTGCCTGTACATTGTTGTGAATCCGCACATGTGGCGGAATGCATTGATCATGGTTTATGAAACAATGCTGTTTGATATTCCATTCATTTTGATTTTTTTATGGCACATGTGGTAAAATGCATTAATTGCAATTGTAAAACAGTGCATTTTTTAATTTTCCAACTCTCAACAATTTGTAATGATGATAATACTTTTGCAAATTTTGAAATATGACTATTTTTTCTGTAATGTGTGCTCACTCAACGATGGATTAATGGTTACCTCTTATTTTTACACATTGTTTTCCTAACTACCATATGGATATATTGGCAAGACAAAATCTTAAAACGATTCTTGGTTATGAAATTATGGGCAATTGCTTAGGGGTGAAGTTACTTTTTGTGTTCGGTTTATATACAAGATAGTTCACAATTTCATGGAATAAAGGGGATACATTTCTTTTGTTCATTTGCTCATGAACATCACTAAGTGTTCCTGGAAATAAAGAAAACAAAAAGTATATCAACATCAAGGCAATGCATCTCAAAATATATTTTGTATACTATGAATCTTTGAATCCAAAAAAAAAGAGGTAAAATTGTAAAATTTGTACTAGAAACCCTGCGAATTGGGGGTCTTATTTCTTCTTTAAATATGAAGTAATAACACTGGAAATGTAGAACATACTTATGCAATGTACAAGCAAGCTATACAACTGGTTAATTCCACACTTTTCTGTGTACCATATTTACATCAAAATATGAAAGTCAAAGGGCAATTTAGATAGATAGATATACAGAGTTAGTCAGAAAAAATGTCCCATCTTTTAAAAGTTGTCTTGTTTGAAGTATGAACATTTAATCATGGGTTTTATGATATGTCTTGGTAGAGTTATCCTCCCAGCATATTTCGGTACCCTTTTCATTTGAATCTCTGCACGCATGACTGAACAGCAGACAATCTTTAGACAAGACTGCAAAATCACACTTGCGCCAAGTGGCTGGGTGAGGAATAAAACAAATTGTGAAAGAATGTATAACTTTTACTGCTGGGACACCGAACATTGGGATAACGGCGGCATAACCCTTGCAAAACTTATGTTACACTCTAAGTTCTTGCATACCTGGTGACCAAAAATGATCTCTGTTGCAGGGTGAACTGAGGATTAACCATAATTCCAGTACTTGTCCTACTCAAACAGGGCTCAACATAATTAACTGCTGCCAAATCAAGCAAGCCCTTTGGTGGCAAGTACAACAAAAGCACAGATATCCATTGGAAATTGCCATTGTTAACCAACAAAAGACATTAACAAGATTCATTTTTATTGTTATTGTACCAACGTATTGAGATAGCACATTGGATTTATGTGCACTTGATGATGATGGTGGTGGTGGTGGTGAATGTGTTAAGGGAATGATTGTCAGGGAATTGCCGCTTAAATATTTAGCAATCTTGTTAAAAACCAATGCTTAATCAGAAAAGGGGAAATGTTAACACATTATGAAACAATTTTTACTGTGCGTGTGTGTGTGTGTGTGTGTGTGTGTGTGTTTATGTCTGTCTGACTGTCTTTGTTCAAAACACTGTTTTATTCCTCACCCAACCACTTGGCGCAAGTGAGATTTTGCAGTCTTTTAAAGATTGTCTTTTGTTCAGTCATGCGTGCAGAGATTTAATTGAAAAGGGTACCAAAATATGCTGGGAGGATAACTCTATCAAGACATTTCATAAAACCCATGATTAAATGTTCATACTTCAAACAAGACAACTTTTAAAAGATGGGACATTTTTTCTGACTCACTCTGTATAGATAGATAGATATATAGATATATTATATTTGGTCTTCAAACACACAAATGTAACAAAGAAATGTGTCATCCACTGGCAAATGGCAAGAGAAAGCAATAATGACAATAATGTAATTAATTACAATTATAACAATTTCTACAAACACAAGTATTTACTTGTAGGCATGCCCACAAAACAACAAATAATTATACCTATTTGGATGTATCTGGTCACTGGACTAATGAACTTTATACAATATTATATATACCATTATTTACATCACCCATGCAGATATTATTGCTCAAATTTTCCTAAATTATTTTTCCTATTTAAGTGCATATATATACATAATGCCATCTTTTCATTGTCATTTGATTGTCACAAATGTATTTATAGCCCATCAGAATTGCACAAAATAAAATAACTGGATGGACCACAATTACAGTTAATCAAACAAATCAATATGTTGACGACACTAGATTGCAAACATTTCAAAATAAATATCATAATCTAAGGAAATAAAATAGGATACTAAGAAGTAATATTTTCAAACTTTTGATCACAATATAAATATATACCTCCAACAAATTTCGGCTATCATCTACATCCTTATGAAATAACTAGTATAGATTAGCTCTCATGCTAATGAAATATGATTCTATATAATACATTGCACATGTACCAACATTAAATAATGAATAATCTACAAATAAGAAGCAATATGTATTTAACCCTTTGATGAACAAAGTCTATGAGGATTTCAGAATCTCAAAGAGAACCAGTTCATTGGAGAACTAGCTTTCAGGCCAGTCTATTAATATTTTTTTTTCTACTTACTCATGCAATACTAAAATTAGCACCACGTTAATAGACAAATAGCTTTAGACTAGCTAATTATGTGCTACAACAATGTACAAAAATATACTCTGGTATCTGCACTATAAATCTACATGTCATAAAACAATTGATTAAAAAATACAACATACACATCAATTTGGCATACTAGTAGTACTGTCAATACAAAATTCTGCAAAAATCCGAAGGGGAGGAAGTAGAAGCCAATTTTACCCTATGCATTAAATTGATAATTACATTATACAAAATATTTTGACTTGCACACCTTTATGGAAAACCTCTAATACTGTAGATTTATGCAAAATAAACTTATACCGGTAGTTCATATAACAAATATAACTATACAGCATAACTAATAATAGTTGCAATACTTGGCAAATTGACATAAAGCATGAGATTATCCTATTTATTGTTCGTACATTTTCAGGTACACATTTTCCATAGAACATTGCAGATTAAACAAGAAATTATCACATTCCCAACATTCTCACTTTGGAGTTGCACCACAGACAATGGCAATGTGCACATATGATAATATTTTAATAAACTAATATAATATACAGATAATTATATATGCTTTTTAATTGTAGTTTGAATAAAGTGTTCTTAATGTTTGTTTATCTTTGGTTTAATTATTACAATATATATGTTGATATATAAATAAGATATAATATTGATAATAAGCTATATACATACATTAATTTTCTTCATTGTAAAGCTTATTGGTATGTTCTAACAGTCTGTATATACAAATCTGTTATGCTCATCATCATCGTCATCGTCATCATAAGCATCATCATCATAAGCATCATCATTATATACATTCAGTAGTGATACACAAGCAATTACACAAGAAACAATAATACTGAATTTCATTAGAAGCACCAGCAATGTAAAATACCATTTACCAGATGATCACTGCATCATGAATGTGAGATAATCATTTGAAGAAGCTGCACAATCCTGATTCATTGTGCCATACATGGTAAAACTCCACACTAACTTTTTTCGCTACTGGCCCGTTCGGACAAGTAAAATCATATATGTTCAAATTTGACTTGCCCAAACAGAAAATTTACTTGCCCGCTTAATACTTCTAGATGAGATTTACATGAAATTAATTACATTCTACTCTTGTAGTTGAACAGGTTGCATGATCGGCAACCAAACTAGCCAGGCAATTTATGACATTTTATTTGCCGATCGACATATATTAATTTGTACTTGCCCCAAGCAATAGTGCAAGCGCGTAGTGTCGTACATGGGCCATGACGTAACACAGTTGCATACATACATGTATATTAAACCAGCACAGGACAACAAGAGTGCAGCAAGAAAGGTCCTGAGGTTGGCGGTTCAAGACACATGAGGCAAGAAGTCTCTGGCCTCTGGGAGGCAGCCGGTTGATTCATACAGGTGCAGCAGCTCTGCCCAGCGTTCATGGGTCTCCAGCAGGTAACGATTGCCTGGAATGTGAGAGGCAAGGATTTTGGTTACTCAATGAAAAATTACATACTATTTTATAATTCCACTTTTGTGTATATTTTGTAAAATGTGATAAGTAATTTATCAATTGTACAAAATTTGTATTTTTCTGAGATAAATTTGAAACTTGAAACTTGAAACTGGATAGGAAAACAAACATTAATCAATCAGTTCCACATCTCAATTTGCCAACTTTTCATTTTACCAAGATGCACAATTAGGCTGAATCGTTTTAGTTGCCAATTTGAATGTAAAAACATGAACTAAGATATTAATCACAATTTTCACTGTTTCATCACTCCTCAAATTGGCAATATCTCATTTTACCAAGACACAAAATTAGGCTGGATAGGTTAAGTTGCCAATTTGAATGTAGAAACAGAAGATGGAAAAATAATCTCAATGTGTTGCTTTCTTTGTATGTCCGTTAATTTTAGCCAATATGAACACCACTGCATGGAGGGCTGAACTTAAACCCCACATTTCAGAACTGAAACTGCTTTTCCGATAAGGAGAGAGAAAGAGAGAGACATTTTGGTTGTGGGACCTACCAATGATGACAAGCCCTCTCTTGGCGCGGGTCAGAGCAACGTTCATTTGGTTCTCGTCATTGATGAAGCCCAGGTTCTTGTTCTTCCAGCTCCTGCTCGGTCGTGACTCGATCTCGATACGGGGCTTGGAGCGGACTGTGGAGAAGACAACATAGTCCCACTCACTCCCTGCGGTGTAAAGGAGTATCAGAAATATGAACACATACAATCTGGGTGTACTATTAATCTAGGTGTACAACAATACTTTCAGCTCTTGCTTGGCCGTGACCATGATCTCCATACACGACATTGAGCGAACCATGGAGAAGACTACATAGTCCCATTCCGTTCATGTGGTGTGTGGTTTTAATTAAGGGAACAGACATTTATCATAATAATAACATCACAAAGACAACCACAAGCATCTAATGCTTTTCTTCTAACTTATTTCATTATTACTAGCCTCCGCACTTATGTATTTTTTCTACTTGCCATTTGGGCAAGCAAAATGATGAATTTTCACATTTGGCCTGCCCAAACAGAAAATGTATTTGCCTGAAAAAACAATGTAAAACAAAAGAAAAATGAAGAAATTACATTTTTTCTCTCTAAATTGAAAAGAAATGTTAGTTGCCCAATCGGGCAACCAAACCAGACCAAATATGAAATTTTACTTGCCCCAGGCGATTGGGCAAGTGCTAGTATCGAGCCCTGATTATTATCCTCCCTGGTCTGGGTACAGTTCAGACCCGCTTGATTATCTTGTTCACCTTCTCAATACCTCTGGGAGCATACTGTAAATGTACTAGCCATGGGGAACCAAGTAAATGCACCATCTTAATTAAACCAGGCATATTTTACCTTTTTATAGTAAGAGCGTTTTTATTATATCAGAGCTCTTTATAACAAGGTTCCATTGTATGTCTATGATCCGAACAAACTTTGAGCTTTGTTTTCAGCTAGATCATACCTTGGCTTTTGACCACAGTGCTGACTTTGATCTGGCTGAATAGTGGCCCCATCTCTTTCAGTCTTTTCTGAATCTGACTGCACTGCAGCCGGTACTGAGATAGGATCACCACTCTATCGGGGGATACACCACGAGCAATCATCCTCCTCACCATCCGCTCCTAACAACAGCAAAAACAGATACAAAAAAGAATATTTAGATAATTACAGCAACAAGATTTATTATTTACTGAGATAATTGGCCAGTGCAGTGGCAATGGCTATCCTTCAAGTGAGTTCCATATAACAGGATAGATATCAGAACATGAAGTAAGATACAATGTATTTATATCTATACTTTTGTAAACACAATCTTTACAGCTGTAGTGTTGTTTTGTACTGTTTTTTATTCCTTATTTTCTGAATGAATTCAGGCCAGGCCTGGTTCCCTCCCCCCCCCCCCCCCGCCCCCTCCTTCCCCGGTTGGGGACTACAGCATAGGCCTAGGACGAAAACCTTTTTTCTTATCCGAATATTCGACCAGAAAGGTCTTGGGATTAACCAGATATCCGCATCTAGTTATTACTAAAAAAAAAATTTCTAAAGCAAATTGAATTCTGGTAAACTCCTACTAATATACAATAATGTGGATTGTTTTAAATATAATTTATAAAAACACACTATGAAACAGACACTAAAAAAATACCTTCAATCTGGTGATAACTCTTTATTTCAATCACATCTTTTAATTAAAAATAGTCATTAAATATAAAATACATAAGTTAACATGTATATTAAACTATTAAACAAACATATATAAGACCGTAATTATCAAGATAAACAAATACATTGACCGATCACTGGTGACAGTGATTTTGACAATGTTACTATGTTACAATGATACCTTTAAAGGTAGTGTTGAGTATTGGTATTTCCCGAAGTGCCCCCGATATTTTTGTGTGAGATAATGAAAAATTGACTGTCAAAATCGAAAGAACATACAATTTTAATGACAGAATAAACTTAATTTGATCAAAATCGGTTCAGAAACGGCTGAAATATCCATAAATTTGTATTCAAAATGTTCTTCACCGGCAATCACCGGGCGATATTTAGACTTTTTAGAAAAATTTCAAAAAATGCTCAAAGACTACTTTGAAAAAAATCAGAATAGGTTTTTAAAAAGTCGTTGATGATATCTCTATTGAATCTATTTTTATTAAAAGAAGGTAAAGAAAATGGGATTCCAACGGGATTTGAACCCGAGACCTCCGGATTGCTAGACCGGTGCTCTTACCGACTGAGCTATAGAAAACCCTAGACGGTGCTCGTCCCTGAAACCCCTTAATTTTCTTTGCCTTCTTTTAATCACAATATATTTCTGGTCAGTTTCTCTATATGTTTGAATCATTATTTTAACAAACATTAAATACACAATTTTGTATGAAAAAAGGCTAAAACCAATGATTTTTTTAAATAGCGCCATCTTGAGTTGTAACCGCTCTTTTTGAATGATAATAGGGGTTTTACTTAGTCGTTTGTAATTGTGTATACTTTTCGAGCATGGTGAAGTTATAACTATTACTTTGTACCGTAATGGTGCCGGCTTTGGTTACTAAAGTTAAGTTTGACCAATACTCAACTATCCCTTTAAACAAGTTTTTATCATCCATGTTGTCCTATTTCAAAGATAAAAAGAAGCCAAAATGATATGCACCGGTCAGTGTACTCACCACATATCTGATCTCCGTGGGATTACTCTTGGACATCTCCCCACCCTCATCAGACTTGACAGACAGCGTCTCCTCCTTACCGCTCACGTGGCAAAACAACCTGGGGACTCTGTCCCTGCTTGGCCACATATCACGGAGGGGGTCGTCTCTGGGACTACGCCGCCTCACAGAGACATCCGTTCGCAGTTTTTCGTCGTAGAAGGCATGAGAGGGGAACTCACAGATTTGTTGGTGCTGTAGGTATAACATTCGTTAAAATTAAATAATTAATCTGCACTGGCAGCTTGATTCAAACCCCAGGATCTTCGACTGCGCGCAGTCAAAATGGCTGCCTCCGCTATAGTATATTGCATGATTTATATGAGCAGAGTCACCTTCGACCTTTGACCTAGTGACCCTTTAAAATCTAATCGGTTCATTGGCTCCTCAAGATACATGTACCAAGTTATATGGCAATCTGTCAACCAAATCTTGAGATACATGTATCAGGATTAAGAGCTATTTTTTTTGCATACAATAAGCCCTGTGACCTTTGACCCCAAAATCTAATCACTTCATTGGCTTCTCAAGATACATGCATGTACCAAGTTTGGTGACAATTTGTCAATTGGTTCTTGAGATATCACGATAACGAGCTATTTTCGCATTTGTAGTGAATTCTGTGACCTTTGACCTCATGACCCCAAAATCTTAAATTGATAATAAAAAAAAACTAGATGGATCTTCGATTGCGCGCAATCGAAAATTATGCCTCCGCTATCACGCGATTTTAATATCAAGCCAAAATTAACATGCACTGATTTAATTTAAAAAAATATTTTTCATATATTTTGAGTCCTGTGACCTTGACCATATGACCCCAATCTTTGATGGCTCCCTAAAAAAAATTCAGGTACCAAGTTTGATTAAAATCTGACATTTACTTCTTGAGATTTTGGCATTACAAGCTTTTTTGCATGTATAATGAGTCCCGTGACCTTGACCTCAACCTCATGACCCCAACATTTTATGGCTACGTTGACTCTTTATGATACATTCAGGTACCGAGTTTTATTGAAATCTGACATTCAGTTCTTGAAATTTTGCCATTACAAGCCATTTTCGCATACATATTGAGTCCTGTGACCTTGACCTTTGACCCCCCAAATCTAATCAGATCAGTGGCACTCCGATATGTAAACTCAAACCAAGTTCGAAATTGATCCGTCAACTGGTTCTTGAGATATCGCAAGAACGAGGCATTTTTGCACATACACATTGAGTCCTGTGACCTTGACCTTTGACCTCATGAACCCCAAAATCTAATCAGATCATTGCCACCCCAATATCTACACTAATACCAAGTTTGAATTTGATCCGTCAACCAGTTCTTGAGGTATCGCGAGAACGAGGCATTTTTGTATACATATCGAGTCCTGTGACCTTGGCCTTTGACCTCATGACCCCTAAAATCTAATCAGATCATTGTCACCTCAATATGTACACTCATACCAAGTTTAAAATTGATCTGTCAACTGGTTCTTGAGATATCGTGAGAACGAAAACGGGACGGACGGACGTACGTACGGACGGACGGACGGACGTACGTACGGACGGACAGACGGACAACCCGAAAACATAATGCCTCCGGCCACTTCGTTGGCGGAGGCATAACAATTTAAGGACTTACCATTCTGTACTGAATTGTCAGCATCTGGGCTTTCTCCCGGTACTTCTCTAGAAGCGACACATCCATACCAAGGTTTTTGGCATTTGGCTCTGTGATGATAGCTCTGTTATTGAAATAAATGCACATACATTTTACATCTCTTAATCCATTGAAAACAATTATAGTTTGGTATCACATGCATTCTCCCAAGAATTTTCAGGACCAGTCCTGAATAGGTACTTCATGGAATTTTGAAATACATACATCTTCTATTAAAACTAATTCCCTCCCATGTTTTGTTTCCGTAGAGATATACTTTAAATCATAATTTTCAAATATTTATATTGAATGGACTTATTAAAGTCTCGATGCACTTTGAGCAGCCAAGATTATGAAGATTATAGGAAATAAATAATACATTTTAAAATCTTATTTCACGATCATTAATTGTATTAGTAAGACTGATGTTTCCCTGGTAAAACAGTCAAAACCAATTATGTAAATCGTCAGCTATTTAAAGTCTATATAATGTGTTTTCATTCTATGTAATGGGTGTATCAACTTGTCAAGCCACATAGGCTTTTACTGATACACCCTATTTCACTTTCCCACAATTTGTACCTTATAGTACTTGTGTAAATGTGTTTAAATGTTTTTTTTTTACTGAATTTGAAATAAAAAGGATCAATCAATCAATCAAACCTGTTCTAGCAACTACATGTATGAAAATATAAAATATCGTCTGCATCACCCAGGTGCCATTGGTAAAGGGCCTGCCAAGTTCCCATTGGCAATGGGTTAAGATAATTATCTTATCATTGAAACAAACTATATTCACCTGAGCTGCTTGTGGTCCCCGATCAGTACAACCTGCTTCAGTTTGTTGAGCACTAATGGGACGAGGGACGCTTGCCTCATCAAAGACCATCTGCATCACCCAGGTGCCATTGGTAAAGAGCCCACCAAGTTCCCATTGGTAATGGGTTAGGATAATTATATATATTTATATTATGTATTCACCTGAGCTGCTTGTGGTCCCCTATCAGAACAACCTGCTTGAGCACTAATGGGACGAGGGACGCTTGCCTCATCAAAGACCATCTGCATCACCCAGGTGCCATTGGTAAAGAGCCCACCAAGTTCCCATTGATAATGGGTTAGGATAATTATATATATTTATATTATATATTCACCTGAGCTGCTTGTGGTCCCCGATCAGTACAACCTGCTTCGGTTTGTTGCACACTAACGGGACTTGGGTTTCGGGCTCACTGCACATGCCTGCCTCATCGATGATTGTCTGCATTACGTAGGACTTTTTCATACGTCTCTCCCCCGCAAGACTACAGGTGGTTAGAATGATGTCATGCTTCCCAAGTTCACAAGCCTGCCATGAATTAAAATTGTACCAAGGGGGAGTTTGCCAAAGATTTTTACAATCAAAGTTGAACTTAAAATTTAAGCTAAGACCTAAAATTAAAGTAAACTACTTGTAGCCTTGAAAATAAAACATATTCAACATATTCAAAAATACTATATATGAAGCCTATATATGAAACTTTACATACAGAATCTTCTCGTTAATAGAAAATATTAATGACAACACAATTTTTTGTCAAGCATTATTTTTTTTAAAGTTTAGGTAGCAACTGATTATAACAGTCCAACTTAAATTGAAGTCAAACATAAAAATCTTTGTGAAACACCCCCTAAGTGTAGTTTAGACATATAAAATACAGAACCATATCATAAACGGGGTGGCCCAGAAAAAAGGAACGACATACATTCTAGTACATGGGGACTGTTAAAGAAAATGATACCATGATTTATATCAATTTTTTCATTTTAGATTGATTTTATTGACACGCGCTTCAAATTTTGTCCAATTTTGCCTCTTTCATCTCTCATAGACTGGGTAGTGATGAATACATTAGAACTGTTAATTTTGATTTGTAAAAAGCACTCATCAGTAAATATGAGATATTATACTCAAGAATACTTTTGAAATCAAATATTTTTTCATCAAAATTTCATGTACAGGAAAAGTATCTCCATACAAAAATAGGGAAAAAAAGAAGAAAAGAAATTGGGAAGCAAATTGTACAGATATATTAAATACCTCTGCCTCATTCAACAACATGTTGAAGGGACCTCGGTCGCTGTTTGTGTTGAAAGTGTTTTCCCTGATCTTTTGGTCATATTCCCTGATTTTCCTCGCAGAGGGACCTCGTTTTCGGATCAGATGGTGGAGAGAAATGTCATCTAGCTCTTCCGGCATGGTGACATCCTTTCGTGCCCATTTGGTGACCCGTGATAGCAGACCAGGGATTGGGAAATCCTTGCGCTCAATCTCCTTGCTGTACATTCGCACAATGGAGATTCCCTTAAACTGTTTGAGGTATCCTGGTTGAAAATTGGAGTGAGAGAATATATAGACAAAACTGCTGTGCACTGCCTTTCCGCTATGAAGGGCGAAAGTAAATTAACGTAAGTAAAAATCAGCAGAGCTTTCGAACAGATTCTGATTTAGATTAATTTTCTTGTCACTTTTTAAAAACACACAAAATGATTTCATACTCTTTAATGACAAAAACATGGAACATGGAACATGGAACCCTTGAACATTTTCACAGTATGCATCAAAACAGTAGTGTAAACACGGTAATATTTGTGGTACATTAATTGTTGCGGTTTTCGTGCTAAAATAGGTGAGCAAGAATTCTAAAAAGTCTAAAATATGCATGATTTTCAGTGTGTATTCTGAGTGTGTGAAGAATGCATATGGCAAGCCTTTTGTGCAAAAAGTCAATAAACTCTTGTTTTTCTCAGATAAATGATTGAAAATGAGCAAGGAAAAATAGTCTTCACCAGGATTCAAACCCGAGATCTCCAGATTGCTAGACCGGTGCTCAACCATGGAACCACAAAGACCCTTGAATGGGGTCCCTTGTAAAAAAGTACTGCAGAAAAACTGCAGTAGTACTGCGGTACTACTGCATTATTCGTAGTACATGTGGTACACTGCAGTATACCGCAGTAGCAGTACTACTGCAGTAGTACTGCAGTACTAACGCAGTACAAATGCAGTACTGGCAGTACTATCGCAAAATTTGTGGTACTCGTACTGTAGTAGTATTGCAGTACTATGTACTGCCACTGTACCCGAGGTACAGCAGTATTACTGCAGTAGTACAGCAGTATTACTGCAGTAGTACTGCAGTATTACTGCAGTAGTACCACAGTACTTGTACCGCAGTAATATCGCAGTAAATTTACAGACCAATTCACTGGAGTAAATGTACTGTACCGCAGTACAAGTACTGCGGTACTACTGCAGTACTTTTTTACAAGGGGTAAGTTCCCATGAAACCCTCTTCATGTTTATCACCAGATAAACACAGTTTTTCTCAGATAAATTTAGTTTTTCATGAGATAAACCAAGTTTATCAGTGATAAAGGCCTTGTGTACATAATGTGTGGTAGGTGAGTGTATAATGTCATGCACAAACATGTTGTTTTGCCTTAAGTCCATAACAACCCAGTATGCCATGTATCACCATGGGACCTGAGTTTTCCCGGTTCCAAGGAAAGCCTGTTTCATTTGCCTGAAAATGATATATGTTGCCCTTCTGTGCCAAATTAATGGGTTAATGTATACCGAAAGATTGAAGTCTAATCTACCTTCATCTATGATTTGTTCTTAAACTGTCTACTTAAAGGTACCGTTGAGTATTGGTATTTCCCGAAGTGTCCCCAGATATTTTGTTGTGAGATAATGAAAAACTGACTGTCAAATTTGAAAGAACATACAATTTTAATGACAGAATAAACTTTATTTGATCATAATCGGTTCAGAAACGGCTGAAATATCCATAAGTATATTTTTATTCAAAAGATTCTTCACCGGCAATCACCAGGGAATATTTAGACTTTTTAGAAAAAAGAAAAAAAATGCTTAAAGGGATCTAGTAACTTTGTTGACATGTGCAAAAAGTGATGACTGGTTGATGCAATGTATATTGTTGTTGTCTCATACTGTATGTCCACAGGGTATTGTGTGAAAATTTCAAGTCAAATGGACATTGTATGGCCAAGTAATGAGCGAAAATGCAAAGTGATATTCAGTAACTCACTGCACTCACTTTGTACACGGAAGAAAAACTCGCCCGGAGTTTTTCTTATCTGAATACTTCAATCATACATATCTTTGTAACGAAAGGGAAATTTGAAAAACCGAAACCTGTCCCATGATTTTATTGTTAATACGAATACAACAAGGTATAAGGGAACTGCTAGAATTACAATTCTATTTTGAGGATTTGGACAATGTTACTAAGTCCCTTTAAAAGACTACTTGGAAACAAATCTGAATAGGTTTTTAAAAAGTCGTTTTTTAACAAAACATTAATAAAATGCACAATTTTGTATGAAAAATGGCTAAAACCAGTGATTTGTTTAAATAGCGCCCTCTTGAGTTGTAACGGCTCTTTTTGAATAACAGTGGTTTTACTTAGGTAGTCGTTTGTAATTATGTATACTTTTCGAGCATGGTGAAATTATAACTATTACTTTGTACCGTAATGGTGCAGGTTTTGGTTACTAAAGTTAAGTTTGACCAATACTCAACTATCCCTTTAACGCTGGATGATGTATGCTAATTTTATTTCAGCTTTCCTACATACCTGCAACAACGTCAACAGACTTGTTCGATGGTCCGCAGTACAGCACCTGGGGGCGCTTGTCACCTGTCTGAAGCTGTTTGTTGATCTGCGTGAAGAAGTACCCTAGGTAGGACCCTGTCAGAGTTTTACCGGTACCTTTTAAAAAAAAGAAGAATTTTGTACAGTGGAGTTTCTCTCTCTATTATCTATCTGAGATGAAATGAAACAAGGAGGACAATTAAAGAACTTTAATTGACCATATATTCGATGACTCTCTTGTCTTCTTCAAGGTATAACACTTTTCTATACTGTAAGGTACTGGTGAGTGGATGTTTGTTTGTCTATATAATAAGACCTACATGTATGTGTGTGTTCGTAAGAGATACATGTACATGGTGTATTGTACTTACCTGGTGGACCCTGTATTACTGAGAAGGTACTGGTGAGGGCCTCCTGGACAGCCTTACACTGGGATGGGTTGAGCGGCTTCAGAGAAATGCCAGGAACTGTAAGGTTCTGGCTGTTCGTCCTGGCTGTTCTGAGAAGAGTTCTGAGTATCGCATCTGTATCATGAAGTATACAATGTACATTTATATATACAGTACAGTATATAAGTTGAGCCACTTTGACCACACTTTGTTAACTATCTCTTTTACTTCTTTTTTTAAAATTCAAACTTAAATTTGCTAGCTCATTGCACTAATTTTGTACACAGTTAAAAGTCTCCCCGGGAGACTTTCAATTCCAATCATTTCAATCATGATTATCTTTATAACGAAACAGAAATTCATAAAACCGAAACCCCTTTCATGCATCCAATGAAGTAAGTTTTGTGGATTTTAAAATGTTACTCAATCCCTCTTAAGCAACTAGCTCACCTACTTATTTTATTGAGTTATTGAATATGAATGTAAAAAGCACCCAGAAATCCTGAAATAATCAAATTTTCAAAGTCCAGACTACATCTACAAATGAGGAATTTTGATTAATTAGTAATAATAGCACCACTTTCTATGGAAGCAGCTTAATTGTCAAGAAAGTATCAAGAGGATTATGACTTCTTGCAATAACAGACTTCTTTTCACAGTTGGGCTTATTTGGATCATGATGTCTTTTGAACTGTTTTTGATGCATATTGCTCGTCCAAAATATAGTAGATTATAGTTATAGTGATTATTAGCTCAGATTATATAGAACCATAATGATACTGTGTTCATACAGACATGACTGTACATGTATTGAATGTACTTCTTCTTTAATACATGATACAGATCATACATTACAAACAGTAATAATAGTGAAAATGATACTGATAATCATAATTGTACTGACTGGAAAAGTACAACTGTACAAATGCATTTTGATATGGCGCAACATTCATAATTTGTAACAATAATACAACAATAATTACAGGACCGTATTTCCACATACCGCACAATCATAAGTCTTGCTCAAATTTATATTCATCATAGCTGCAGTAGATACATATGAACCTTACATAGCCAAACCTGTCTTAGTGGCCACCTGTTTATAGCAGCCAACCTGGCTATAGTGGCCACCAAGAGTAATCCCCTGTCTATAGAGGTCACCTGTCTACAGTGGCCACTTTTCTTGTTTCCTTTGGGTGGTCACTATACACAGGTTTGACTGTATCATATGACACACGCGGTACCCCGGGGTACCGTTGTACCCCGGGGTACCGCGTTGTGTAGCGCCATCTTGTGTCCACTCGAAGCACAACCGTATTGCGTTGTGTATGCAGTGCAGCGCGCGATTGTATGCACGCTATACCCTGGTACAGCCCTAAAAAATAAATAAATAATTAAACAAAATGGCGGATATTCGTTTGGTACCCCAGGGTACCATTTATGTCATCATATATATACTGGTGTTCTTTCCAACCAAAATACAGCAGATCAAACATAACAAACAAACAAACAAACAAAAACAAACAAACAAACAAACAAACAAACAAACAAACAAACAAACAAACATACAAAAAGACTAACAAACATACCACTGTGTTCATCCGGATTGTTTGGCCTCTGTAGAGCAATGTCCCGGATCAGATTTGGCACTTTCTTTGAGTGGATCCTAGCCACTGCCGCTTCTTGACGTCTGCATTGGGTGGAGAAAAATAAAGCAATCATGAAATCTGATACTTTCTATTCTATGGTGACTTTTGGAAATGTTGGAAAGTGATCCAATCTCCAACATACTACAAAGATTTGATTGACATTAAAAAATGAAGCAACACCCAAACATAATTTTCTCATATATGAAGGAGAATACTGAATACTGAAGGAGCTAGTAGTCGATCCATTCCCCCCAAATCTGTCCAAAAAATTGGAAACGTTATCATAATTTGGAAATTCATCATCATAATAAACTATGTGTATGTGTTCATGGGTCTACAGAAGAAAACTAGTCTGTTTCTGAATAATCATGAATGTTTGTAGTAGTTATGATTATACAATTTGAATAAAAATATTTTTGAAGACATACATTTCTACGGTTTAACACAAACAAAAATATCTCAGTTGTTGGTGGAATGGATTTGAATTTTATCACGTTCATAACCCGATCAGCAATCTGGCAATGACCTACGATGAAAAGAGAATGAAAACAAAAATGGCCTGTTTTCATCATGACCAATTGTGCAACGGGCTGCAAATTTTTAATCAACAGCCCATCCAAGGCTTAATTAAAGGGACTTCATTCTAGCGGTTCCCTCATACCTTGTTGTATTCGTATTAGCAACAAAATCATGGGACAGGTTTCGGTTTTTCAAATTTCCCTTTCGTTACAAAGATATGTACGATCGAAGTATTCAGATAAGAAAAACTCCGGGCGAGTTTTTCTTCTGTGTACAAAGTGAGTGCAGTGAGTTATTGAATATCACTTTGCATTTTCGCTCACTACTTGGCCATGCAATGTCCATTTGACTTGAAATTTTCACACAATACCCTGTGGCCATATGAGATAACAATAATATACATACTGTCCGTTAGGGACAGCGCTGTTGCCATTTTCCTATTGGCCCGTTAAGGACGTGCGCAGTGCCGATGCGCAGTACACTCGATACAGTTACGTGCACTGTGTTGCAAATAATAATAATAATAATAATAATACACAACATTTATTAGGCGCTTAATACGGATGTTTCTAAGCGCATTATTATTACCCTTGGTCATCAGGTACAGGTCAAACCCGCACAATTATCTTGCGCACCATCTCAACTCCCTGGGGAGCATACTAGCCCAGCTACCCACCGGGTGCTGAAGGCTAATTAACACCCGACCAAGTACCCATTTATACTCCTGGGTAGAGAGCAGCAATGTGGATTAATTGTCTTGCCGAAGGACAAACGGAGTGGGCTGGGCTCATTGATATCTCAGTCAAAACTACGGCAAAATTATTGATCGTAGCCTGAATAATGACTTGTAATTCTAGTGCTATTTTATAGGATACTATCACAGTAAATGTAACAATTATCACAACAATATCACCAATATTACAATTATAATTTCCAGATCCAGATGTGTGAAATAAGAATCGCGAATAGAGTGTGTGATGTGGTGTACGATGGGCCTGGGAGCGCAGCGCAACTCGCAGGTGCAGTGAAAATCAAACTACAGCTCAGTAATGCGATGCGACTGGACATCGGCCGGCCGCTTAGCACTGTGTACTGTGCATACCTGTGTAGTACTGATGCCCACGCAGCACGCTGTGTGCAAATACGATGTCAGGTCTAAATACATGTTACTGCACTTTGGTTTTCACTGCACCTGCGCTGCCCATCGCACACCACACACTATTCGTGAATCTTATTTCAAACATCTGGAACTGGAAATTATAATTGTTATATTGGTGATATTGTTGTGATAATTGTAACATTTACTGTGGTAGTATCCTATAAAATAGCACTAGAATTTGAAGTTATTATTCAGGCTACGATCAATAATTTTGCCGTAGTTTTGACTGAGATTTCAGTGAGATTTGCAACACAGTGCACGTAACTGTATCGAGTGTACTGCGCACGTCCTTAACGGGCCAATAGGAAAATGGCAACAGCGCTGTCCCTAACGGACAGTATATACATTGCATCAACCATTCATCACTTTTTGCACATGTCAACAAAGTTACTAGATCCCTTTAAGACAACAAATTGGCGAAAAAACTTTATGGTGAAAAATGACCCCTTCAAAGTTGCTATTATTTATTTGCAGCTCATCGCAAGCCATTGCATTGCAAGTACTGTGTGACCAGCCATTAATTATACTGGAGTTTTTACAATAACATCTACAACATTCTCTGTTCAAGTGATATTCAATATTTCAGGCTGCAAAGATACAAGTATTCCTTGAACTCACTTGTTTGGTTCAGCCTTTGTGATGAGTTCGACTGTACTGGCAACGTGTTTCTCAGCCCATAGTAGAGCTTCAGGAAACTCATGTGATGACTTATGCAGAACAAACTCCAAGGTTAACACCGGAGCATCATCCTCCTCATCCTCCTTGTGTCTAGTACGGCAAGATTCTCTTTTAGCAACTGTAATCCTCCTCATCAAGCAGTGGGCTATGAAAGTCTGTCTTTGCCAGTCATCTGTATTGAAAGGACCAATGCCTCGCTCTTCGATCCGCTTGTCATAACCCATGATGTCCAGCTGAGCTTTTGTGTTGACTTTCAGATCCTTCAACTGGATGCAGAGGTAATGGAACTCACATCTGTTGTCACTAATGGGCAAGTGGTGAGCTTTTGGGAACAGGCTACTGACTTCAAACTGACCAGTGATCTCACCTTCTGATTTCTGCCAAAGGATAGGTACTCTTTCAAAAATGACTGTCTCATCATTGTTGACATCACTGTATGCAGAGCACATCTGGACAATTGGCAGCCATTTTGCCTGATAGTCTTTTATGCTCTTCTCCCGGCCGGGAACTTCGGTGGCGATGCGGGAGAAGCACTCAATGGGATGTGACCGGTGCTCCATGCAGGCATTCAGGTGTGGGGTCAGATTGAAGAGCTGTATCTCTGGAGCAAGCAAGCCCCTGTTGAGTCTTGAGGACAGCTGTATTGTGCAGGGATCACCCAATTGGTAGCGCCTACTGTAATGGATGAAACCAACGTCCTTCTGCTCTGTGTTGATTGACTCCTCCTGGAAAGGGTTAACATTGTAATCACCATGGAGTGCTGCTGTCTGGATCTTCATGATAACATCCTGGTTACTATCCTTGATGCCATTCAACCTGTCTTCGAGGGTGCTCAAGGGCTGCTGCTGAGCATTCAATCCTGTTGTTGAATCCACCTTTGTTTTCTGACTTCTATTCTTGATGTCAGCCAGTATACCCTTCCACTTGTCTTTGGGAATGCTAAAAGACTGTTGTTGAAAGTCCAATTTGACTGGTGAATCTGCCTTTTTTTCCCTTAGAAAGTCATAGATGCAACTCTTCCATGCCATCTCAATGCAACCAGTCTCAGTATCTGGTCTGTTTATGGGCTTCAGAGAGCTGTACCTTACCATCTTCTGTCTCCCAGAAATGTAGCTTCGGTACGGAAACTGCAATTGCATTGATGTCTCAGTAAGACCCTCTACGAAAGTTGTCAGCTGCAGCGATGCCTTCTCGAGCTTGAGAGCCAGCTTAAATACAAGAGCTTCTTTACTGAAGCGCTTACTACGAGCCTTCTGAATATTGCAGTGATGGGTGATATTCGCCATTTCACCTGGGCTGTAGGGGCATTCAGATCCTTCTATTGCTGCGATGAGCATTCGGTGTACTACCAGATCTATGTACCTTCTGATGGGAGATGTGAAGTGGACATATGCTGGCAGCTTCAAGGAATAGTGTTTCCTCTTCTCTGGCTCTGACTGACTAGTTGAGTCAACATATTCTGCTTGTTCCATGATTCGATACAAAGCTGAGAGGGCAACAGCCTGTCTAGGATGGTTGCCATCTTGGACAAACAAGTTCTCCAATTCTTCCATGTCAGTTTCTGATAGATCTTCTTTCTCAATAAGAGACTTGACCTTCTGCCAAACTTCATTGACAACCATCACATGTCCATCTTCAGAGCCTTCTTCTTCAAGGTTGGCCAACGTCGAGAGACGAATACTGTTTGCTGCAATGCTGCAATGATGTGTGTTCCACTCTTCCACACGCTCTTGAAGTGGTGCTAGTTGCCTTCGCAATGGTGTACATTCAGGAAACCTATTCAGAAGATGTTCGGCAACAGCAGTGTTGGTCAAGATCATGAACTCTTCTATCAAGCTGTGAGCATGGGGATTACTGACTGCTCCTCCGTCGTCATCGTTGGCTTGGTAGACTATCCGTCCATCCTCTAGGCGGCGAGCTCGACGGAAGTTTGCCAGCCGGTGCAATTCTCTGATTGGTTGTGTCACATTCTCATACCCTGGAACGTCACTTGTGATTAGGCGTTCTACTTCCTTGTATGTCATTCTCCTAGCTGACCGAATCACTGATCTCTCAAAGACTGGCTCTTGGACCATCTTTCCCTCTTCATCGAGAACAAAGGTGACAGAAACAGCTAGTCGATCTTGATCTGGGAGAAGGCTGCAAAGCTGTGCGCTCAGTCGCTCTGGCAACATGTGGAATGGTTGATCAGGAGTAGGAAATGGGTGGTAGAAAGAGGTGCCTCTCTTCCGAGCATCTTTATCCAAGAGGCTGTCCTTTGCTACAAAGTAGGACACATCAGCAATGTGAACACTGACCTGGTATCGTTTCCCTGGCAAAACTTCCAGGCTAATTGAATCATCAAGATCTTGGGAATTTGGTGGGTCGATGGTAAAGACGGTCTTATTACAGAAGTTTTTCCGTGAGACCTCGTCTTGCGGAATTCTCCATTCAGCTGGATAAACTTGCTGTACTTGGTTTAACACAGACCTTTTATGGTCTTTGATGTCATACACACATTTTAAGATCTGAAGTCCAGATTCACGGCTTTTCCCAGGTTCTAGTTCCTTGGTAGCCACTCCAAGAGGATATGGTGTATCTTCAGCCCAATCAAGATACCTCACGATGAACAACTTCTGATTTCTTTCATGATGTGCAACCCTCACAACTTTATCTGATATGCATGCTTTCTTCGACTTTGGTGCCTTGTTATCAACATTGTGCAGAGTTACAATCGCATCAATGTTTTGCACGCTTTTATTTTTCTTTCTCCCAAGAATGTACATCTTTGGGCATGTCTTGTCAAGTGGAACCATGATGTTGTTACTATGTGGATCCAGGTAGCACACAAACTCTCGCGACCTCATGTCAGCATTGCGTTCAACGATGCCAAGCACAGTTCCATAGATTTTCATTTCATCATCAGTTTCCACATCCTCCCGATCTTCATCCACTTCACGTATCTCCACGACAACCTTGTCACTATCCAGCGCCAGACCTCTACGCTTCAAGTTGGTAATGATAATCTCCTCGCCTGACTGCCTATCTTCAGGAATGCAATACGTCCTGCCTTTTATATCCTGGCAGAAGGTGCACAGTTTGAATTTCTCTGGGTTCTGAACGGTCTTTCTGAGAAGGGTGTTGATCTTTTCCACTGAACCATAAGGCATAGTATCTAAAGCACCATGCTCATTGTCATCATCTTCAGAATCGTAGGCTTCATCAGGTAGCTGTCTAGGAGCAGGTCTGCTCTGGCTTCTTGGGAGAAGGGCAATGTGTTCTTCCCTCTCAACCATGACCAAGTTCTGAAGTATTCCATCATTTGTGAAATCAATGACGGGTTGAGACATCCCACCATCTTCTGCAGGGATAGATTCTTGAGGGTGAGACCTCCTGTACTCTTCTGCCATGTCCTCCTTCATCTGTTCTCTCAGGTCTTTAAGCCACTCCTCTTGATTAAGGATGTCCTCATCCTCGTCATCAGACTCGTGCGGGTTGCTACTGGCTAGGAGTGGATACTCAGACCTGTCAGGATTTCTACCCTGTCTCGTTGAGGACTGAGAGCAGCCCGGTACTTCAACTGCCCTTCCTATGCTTGGTGAAGCATTTCTTGAATCAGCTCCCACTTTGCGCCTCACAGCACTTCCCTTAGAGGACACAGTCTTTGGAGTGAAGACTCTTGCATCCGGGTTCAGGACGCGCTTGGCAGCAATTATCTCCCTCTTGATCTGCTCTATGGTGAGTTCCTCTGGCAACATGCTTCCATTCCGCTCGCATATCTTCACGAACCTCTCCCACGTCTTCTGGCACTCCCCAACGGAGCAGAGAGCCACGGGGTCGCCCACTACCACGATGAGGGACTTGGCTCGTGTGAAAGCCGTGTTAAGCAGCTTCTGATCCGAGAGGAAACCATACAAGTACCTACTGTTGTTTCTGGTCCTCCCGGCCTGATCAGGGAACGCAGTGATGTCCACCCTGTTCAGTGTGGAGCGTGTCCTTACGGTACTTAGAAACACAGCACGGAACTGCCTCCCTGGAAATAGGGAAGGAGAGAAATAGAGAAATGTACGTTTTACTCATTAAAAGTTTTCATGTTACTGAAAGATTTACACCTGCTGACACATGCTTAATGTTCACTTTCAGCAAAAGTTTGTTGGGAATTATATGTAGGGCAATTCCAAGCAAACGCCCTGACGGTCAGAGGGTGTTTCTCACAATGAAAGTCCAAATATATAACTCATAAAATCTAAATATCCAGAACCAACTTTTAATATGCATCTGTTACCACTATCCTACCAATTATTTACAATAAGAAAGAAAACAAAAATTCCCAATAAATTATGAATTATGAATATCAATATCTGCCGTAACGCCGTGACGGCAAAAAGACATGGTCTTTCTTACATGGTAAGAAACTAAGTAAACTCTGTGAACTACAGGAACATTTTGTAATTTTGTCACATTGATTCTTTGTAGTTTGTACTAGACATCAAGCTAGAACATCCAAATAAAAATGTAGAAAAAATCCAATGCTCATAGTAAATATGATATCATAAATGTATCTGTGCATTGTAACGCCGTGACTGTAACACCGTGACCTCAGAAATGTACATGCTATATATATGGGAGATATTAAAGAGATGAATAATATGATATAATTTTAATGTAGTGATCCAGAATCAATAAAGAACTAGATGAATGGGTGATATAACCAAGATGCTATTAAATGATCGTCCGCATGACACAAATTTGCAGCATAGCGCCCTCTATTGATCAAAAAATGTTTTAGGACATAACTGAAATTCTTATCTATTTCAGAAGTTAGTTCATGGAACCATCAAATATTAAAACCAAAATACATACTTAAATGTAACAATGAAATATGAGACCTTTGACATCTGACCTTTGACCTTGTTTCTCAAAATAACGTACAAATGTTTAATTTTCTGTCTACACAGTGCATATTTGCAAGTGATTTGTTTCATGTAACATGATTTCAGTGTTAGTAAATGTTTGTGTTTGAATTGGTAATTATCCGAGTGACCCTTGACCTGTGCCCCAAACATTTTCAGAAAATTTTCTTTTACCTACAGTACTCTTTCTAACATTGATTCTGGAACTTAATTGTGAGAACAAAAAAAACAAACAATATTTTGACCCGTTGACCTTTGACCTCCCATGACCCCATTCCCTAATCAGGTCATATACTTCACTGGACGCATACCAGTATTATTATCATGTTATCCTTCAAGGATTCTCAAACTATCTTGAAAATAATATATTTTTTGCATATTTATTAGCTATGTGACCTTTGACCTTTGACCTCATGGACCAAAATCATATCCAATAATCCATACCTCTGAATACATGGATTGTACAAAGTTTGAACGAAATCCATCCAACGATTCTTGAGATATTGCAAAAAAAAGAACACTGATGTACAGACAGACGGACGTACAACCCCTCCCTACACATATATGACTCGGGTAACTTTGAGATGGAAACATTATCAACTGACCCTATTAATATAATTATAGCATGAGCAATGCCGGAGCATACCTAAAACAAATATCTTACATTATTTGATTATATCTACTGTATTATGTCAATGGAGATCCAGGAGGTAGCGTCACGGCGTTACACAAAACGTAACGCCGTGACCAAATTGATATTGATTAGATTAATAAGTGGTAAAAGATAATGCTGCTATTCAGCATCCATATTATAGCCCTATGGGCTAATACACAGTAAAAAAAAAAAAATTTCATTCCCATTCATATTTTTCCAGAAATATTAAAAATATCTGTTTTTAGTGTAATGCCGTGACATATTATTGATGACTGTAAATGAGACAGTCACTGAAGCGGAACGAAGAGCAAAAATGACGAAATTGATATTTATCTGAAAAATTGAAGCAATGATCCTATCAACACTGAAAGAAAATTTGATGAAAACTCCTTTTCGCAGTTCTTTTATGCTTAATATTTACAAGATTGTTTTGTGAAAATAATTGAAAATTAATTTATGCTATATAATTACAATAAAATTATAGTTTACAATAATTTTTTTTTTTTAACAAAATGCATTTCTGGAAAGTTCAATCTTTTAACTTTCATTTGATACCAAATTTATTATGGTACAACGAATTTGAAAAATCAGTGGTTATGTCAATGTTTGCTTGGAATTGTCCTGTACATGATTGATACATATGACCAGTTTTAAGTCGAAGCATTGTTGCTCTCTTGTAATTAAATCTCCCTGGACAGTATACATGTCCATTAGTACAATCTAGGTTATAATAAGTACCTAACCTGCAACACTTATAGATAGTGAAATCCTGGCTTTGATTCAGGTTTATAGCTTCGAATATGTGCCTATATTGATATACCACTCTCTTTTTTTAAAAGAAATCCTTAAGTTGGGCAAAAAAGGTAAATTTCATGCAATTTTTGGGCTCTTTTTCGCATCGGCGTATGTTCCATACTCCTAAAAAAGTTATTTATAGCGGAGCGCGTGTGTGGCGTACGTGCCTATCGGGTCATGACGTCACATGTAGACCACAGCACGGAGTGCAATGTACAATCGTGCATGGTTTACATGAAGAGCCTTTGACTTGCTAGTAAAACAAAGTTGTATTTGCTTGGAAATAGAGGCTTAACTGAAATGCATTGTAGCAGGATGCAGCAACACATTTGAGTGTGGATCCTCCATGATATAAATTTAAACAAATGCTTGCAAATATTGAAAAAAATCAGCGTGTACGTCTATGACAATAGAGTACCAAGCTATACTGGGATTGTCTACACGTGACGTCTTAAAGATGACGTCATTTTTCTTCGCCCCGGACTCAATTTTTTTACGGGGGTTCCTAAAGTGAATTTACAAGTTGATTTTTTTATTTTACAAGGTTTTCCCATGAGGAAAATATGTTTTTATTAGTAATCTTCATGAAAATTTTGAGGTACCGTAAATACAGGCGTAATCGCCGCATACTTTTTCCTCGAAAAAACCCTGCAAAGTCGGGGTGCGGCGTGTACGCGGAGATAGTCAAAATGTCACTCTTGACTGGCCTCAAAACAACACATTTCAGCAGGTGTGGGACTATTGGTTGTATTGCACTGTATTGTATTGCGTGATAAAACATTATATAGCCAAATTGTCTACGTTTACCCTGGCCTAGAATGGATTCTCACCTTTTTTTGCTGATATTTGCGAAATCTGATACGTTTTTAACTTCAAAGTTACGAAACAAATGCACACTGCCAGCGCCGCGCTCGCCTAGCTGTCATCGATCTAGCTACGTGCGTAATGAATGCATTGCATTTGCACGTACGTACATCACAGTACCTGGTTCTCTGTAGTACAGTAGGGTTAAATTTCACGCGCCGCCGATTTCATGCTAAAATTTGGCACATTTTCCCAGCCGATTTTCTGGTTTCCTGCTGTTATTCCCGCTTTTTTTGTCGCCAGTTTTCCTAGCGCACTTTTCTCCCACATTTTTTTTTTTTTCAGTTTCAATGCCCAAAGTCGGCATGCGGCGTTTACGCGGATGCGGCGATTGCGCCGGTATTTACGGTAGTTTTCTTGTCTGTGGAGCTTTAAGGCCTTACATACCTTGAACAGTCTGCACAGTTCCTACCGTGACAGCAGCCAGGTGTTTCTCACGAAGCTTCTTCCTGATCAATTCAATCTGCAAATCAAAATTCAGAGGAATATTTCTCTAGTACTGAATGTATTTATAAATATTCATACCACAAATAGTTTGCTTTCAAAATATATAAATATAATAAATTGATCACATGGTGGACACTGATGTTAACTGAAGTTTACATGATCAAGAGACTCCTGGAAAGGTCCGAAAAAGCCTACTCTTCTTAGGTTTAAAAATATTTATAAACTCTTCCTACCTGATGTTTATAATTTATGTAGTGTTGCTTTGCACAAGGTATACTTGTTAACATAATAATTTTGATATAAATAAAGACGCCGAATAACGATGGGAAGCAAAAAGGTTTTGAGGGAACAGCTTGCTTGACTAAATTATATAAATAACCTCATTATAATAACGTCCTTAGGACTATGAGAATAACCTTGATATATCAGGTTAAATAGTAAAAAGATTTATTAAATCTACCTTGTTATAACTTAGGTTTTGATATTTGAGATCTCTTTATAACGAGGTTCCACTGTACATCCTTCTTAGATGGTCAAAAATAAGAAAAAAAGTACCTGAACTTTGTTTGGAGACAACAAGACAACCTCACTCATCCTACACCAAAGTTACAGAATAAAACAGAATAATTACAGAATTATAGTAATTTCACTGTGTTCATCAAGAATTAATAAAGTGACAAAATTTCATCCAACAATATGGATGGGGACATGTGGCAGACACAGGAAAAAGGGGGAAAACAGTTACCTGAACTTTGTAAGGAGACAACACGACAACCTCGCTCATCTTGCATTGCCCCCAGTTCTCTGGCCACGCCTCTTTGAGTGCCAGGACCTTCTGAGCGATCTCTTCAGCTTCCTTTTCATTCACGTACGACGTTCCCATGGACCGGTCCTCGCCTTTCACAGACACAAAGTTGAGTGGGTAGAGATTGGGATGCTCCTGGCCAGGGCACTGCGAGAGGAACTTGGTGCCATAGTAGATCTTGAGGAAGTCTAGGATCGGCTGACAGCTCCGGTAGTTCAGGTGCAAGCAGACACTGGATCCGCAGGCATTCTGCTTGTCGTACTTGTACAGTCGACGAAGCACTGACATGTCAAACTTTGCCTTGATGGCTCTCTTTGAGTACACCTGCCATGCAAAGCCAAAACAGGAGACAAAATATACCGTGTTACCAAACAAGAGGGACGTTTACAAACTTTTGAAAAGAAAACACAAGTATGCAGCAAAGCTGGCATTGGTGGCTCTCTAAAAGTACCCCTGCAAGTATTAAACAATAAATAATAACAAGGTGATCGCTAGATTAAGTCACGCCCACCTATAGCATTTTCCTTTTGGCTTTGTATTTTTAGTTGATCTTTGACCAAGTCTAGTGACCTTTGCCCACACTTCGACATGAAGCCCCCCCCCCCCCCCCCTAATGCATCAATTTACCCAAGTTTGCTTTTTCCAAATGGATGAAAGGCTGCAAAGTTATAAGCGATAAAGGAGCTTGCAAGTATACTTTAACCCTGTGACCTTTGTCCTGTGACATCACAACCCCCCCCCCCCCCATTCTAATCATTTCATTAGCTTCTCAAGCTATATGTTCATACAGGTACCAAGTTTGATATAGTCATACATAGTTCTTGAGGAATCAGAATTCTGTGCTATTTGGGGATATATAAGTTCTGTCACCTTTGACCTTTGAACTCATGACCACAACATATAATCAATTGCTTGATGATAATCCTTCAGTCGGTTCTTGAGCATTAAAATTCCAGGGCTCTAACAAGTGAGTTATAATAGAGCTCTGCATTTATGATTTGTAGGCTATTGAAGTTTACATTATATGCAATGCCATGTAGAACATTTACCGTAGGACTAATCTGATTAGGGTCTCCAGCCATGATGATGCAGGTGTCATCCGTTGCTAGGGTCAGTGGGATGATGGTCTCTGTTTCTAGGGCTTGCCCTGCCTCATCAATGACGATGTGTGTGTAGTATCCACGAAGAGTTGTGGTCTCAACCAAATGGATAGCTGTGCTAAGCGTGACTACAACTAAGTTAGGCCCCAGGCAGCTTGCCTGAGCACCTTGTCTCTCTTTGCTGCTACGGACCCAAGCTAAGGATAAACAAAACAGCCATCAAGAAACTGTGAGTATACACCAGTATGTCTGTACATTATTGGTTATTAGTGACGACATGCACACATGCATGCTCCTGTACGTGATAACCTGTCGAGGGGATTGTACAGTATTGAACAAATGCAGATCAGATATTTACAGATATGATTCTACAAGAGACTGTTAAAAAAAGTTAAAGTCCTTCCCGTGCCAATTTTGTCACATAAGGCAGCGCCTATTTGCGATTCACTAGCCCTAGGCCACACATCTGCTAAATGTAGCGAAAGGTACAGAAGGGGGCCAATCCTCTGGTAACTCGTGTGATTAACTTTCCCTTCTCCATTCTATAAATGCTGAGCACCTGGCTAGAAGGCAGAAGGTACCATTTTTAAAGTCTTCAGTATGACCCGGTCTTGGTTCGAACCCGGGACCTCCCGTGCATGAGGTGGACACTCTTAAAGTCATACCTGTAAAGTGTCCAAATCCACAAAAATTACTTGGAGCTTCCTCGTTTCTCTTCTACCGTGTTGTTTAGCTTATGGTAAGAGAAGAATAAAATAGGGTTGGATTTTTTCAAATGTCCCTTTAGTATGAAGATAATTATCATTGAAAATCATTATTTGAAAAGCATAATTGAAAAAAAGTACAATTGTTGTAGCTAAACAAGTCCGAGCTAGCACGCGTGGGAAACATTCCAGACGCTACTGAACTTTGATCCAACTTCGCGCAAATTCCATGAATTATGTACAGTCTGTAAACATACACGAGTGCGGATATCGTCAACGGCTGAGTATTACTGCTACAAATCCATGACAGGCCATCAGTATTCGGTGATAAAATATGAACTCAATATTCGTTTTTTTCACTAGGTAAACAGTGTTCATTTTCTTTCAAACTTTCACAAATCTTTCAATTGTATTTTACAATGATATTGATGTAGGATTGAAGTCTCAAATGTCATTTTGTGCAATATCTGACACTTTACAGGTATCACTTTAACCGTTAAGCCACTATGCTTGGGCACAAGAGACTGAACCAACACTATTAAAATGGAGATCTAAACATGAGACAAGAGCAAGCTGTTCGCTGCATCAGCTATTGGACAGAGGATGGAGAATAGAGAGAGTTATGCAGCCTTGGAAAAGTAGAAGGAGCATCACAAACTGGGTATGGTTGTTCATTGGATCATACTGCTATTGTTAAATAGTTATGAGCATACATTAATACAGATTTTGCACCAATTCATTTCTGTTTTTATCGGTTTTCACAACAAAATGCAACAAAAATTTCAATTTTAGAGGCTTTTTGACTCTCAGTAACGGAATCTGTAGAACATTTCTGGCTAAGTAATTTTTGATATTTCTACCTTCCATTTCCTCATTTGTCGGCAGACAAAAACCATCGGCATCCATTAGGCAGTATCTGAGGACCTCCTTTTCAGCTGTTGGTCTGCGATAAGGAGAGTAGATCCTTAGCATCCTCACCACGTCCGGCCTCGCCTCACAGAATACATGCAGATACTCACGGATGTATTGGTCAGCAGCGCTAGAGAGGTTCACATTCACAAAATATCCCATTATTTTAATAATGATAAAGATAATGATAATAACAAAAGCAGACGATTCTTTGCATGTCTGTTTCTTTAGAATTGCACATGTATGTCACATTGTCACACGTCTGGCTCAACTGATAAGGTTTAGCATCAAAACCCCTTGAAAGCATACTAACAATAAATACACGGAGGGCACATCAAACTAATAATGTAATTCACATGAGTTATAGGCATCCAATACTCCGGTATTGAGAGCAACTATTTAAGTATGCAGATGAAATTTGTTCCTGGAGGACAAAAAACATTAAAGCGATCCATTAACTTTATATTTTCCCCCAAAAGAGATATTTGAGACTTCAATCATATACCAATATCATTGTAAGATTCTTGAGAATGATATGTGAGATTTTCATAGAAAAGGAATGATGTTTACCTAGTGAAAAAAGAGTAAATCGATGTCTGATTTTATCCCAATCATTCGGGATCCAAATTTGGATACTATGGAGGATTTAGTCTCTGAATTGACTACGGCCAAAAGCGTCTAAATACGGTTTAACATTGAATATTTAATATTAAATATCTCCATGATTAGGGAGACATTTGAAAAATTGAAACCCATTCCAATCTTCTATTACCATAAGCCAAACAATCAGGTACAAGAGAAGTGTGAAAGCTCCTAGTGATTTTGGTTGAATTTTCACAAAGTTAATATATCACTTATACATGTATCTATATATAGACATGCAATGGCAGAGACAGGTGATGTATGGACAAATAGGACTTATTGATGTAGTTACAAACTATGACACCACCCAGTACCAAGTCAGTGGCATAGATAGGGGCTGGATTGGGATACCAACTCTGTTTCTTCTGCCTCCCTCCTCCCCCACCTCCACACACACACACCATAGGCCACATAATGAATTTAAAAATACATTAAAGAAATCACACTTTTGGCACTAGCTTCCTCTGTCAAGGGAGCCCTGGCTGCGCTCCCGTTTTGCCCCGTTTCGGTAGTCCCAGGCTATGCCAAGTCACTTTACCTGTTGGTCTGGGTGCATATCAAGATCCTGGCATCTGTGTTGCTGATGAGTGTCCGTTGCACTGCCTTTGCCAGAGTATGTGTCTTCCCAGTCCCAAACGGCCCTAGAATCAAAGTAGGGCCTCTTTTCTGATTGGATATCCCCACAGCTCTCCCTTCCTGTTTCTTAGCTGCACCTCCTACTCCTAATCCCCTTCCTTCTCCTTCTCCTCCTTTACGTTCTCCATCCTCAGTCCAAGAGCTGATGCAGCGAACAGCTTGCTCTTGCCTTCTGTTCAGATCCTCGGGACATTCATTGTCAGCAACATCAGGAAACCTTCCGAGGAAAGACAAGATTAACACATCTTTCAATCAATATAAAGAACTAGTGGCCAAGCGCGCATAGGATCCTGTATACAGTAATTGCTTGCACTGAATCTTTTCAATATGCGTGATTGACTAATTATCCCGTGATCAGGATTTAGAGCGCAAGTCCACAGACACTCGTATAAAGAGATTTTGCAATGTTTTCATAAACATTTGTCTGCATTGCATAATCATCTATTTGCTTGGTACTACAAAGCGTAAGACGAGATAACGCACACTCAGTGCACAATGAAACTTGTGTCGTGTGTTTGTTGTGCAGAGAGACAATCAACATCAATGAGGCCGAAGCCAAAAAGATTCTCACCTGTTTTCCTGGTCCCCTTGTGGCAGTACAATGTCCATGCAAGTCAAGTTGTCCAGGGCATGGTGCATGTAGAGGAAGTGCTCCCGACTGACACAAAACTGGACCGTCGCCCGCACCTTGGCCGATGCCTCTGGACCCTTGCCAAGTCGTGCCTTTAGACCAATATCACGGACACACCTTGGACTGAGCGTCACTGCAACCATCTCCCTCTGGTAACCACTGTCCCTACCCGCCTGCAGCACCCTGGCCGCGTAAGCTTTGTCTGGACAGTCGGCAAATTTAATCAGGATGCTCTGGACACTGCTGAGGACTATCTGAGAGGCCTCAAGGTCAACATGGATTGGTAGGTCAAGCGGGATCTTGCCATAAAGACTGCCTCCCTGGGCAATCAGCATTGAGCTTGAGGTCGAGGCATCGAGCTTCAGGCTCTCACAGACCTCCATATCCATTGAAGCACTGTACCTAAAGAGACAGATTACAAAAAAAATTGATGGCATTTCTTTGTGACTAATATTTTGTACTGTATAGTTACTGTAGCTATCCATTTTAATCTGTAAATTCACAGTGGTCATATGAACCCATTCAGGACCCCAGGACACTTGCTCTGTGGTCTCTCGTACCACAAGCAAACAGTCTTCAATGGATTAGTTCTGTCAAATGTCTTATGCTTAGGTCACAAATGCTACAATTCAGGATAATTTTTTGAGGAAAAAATTAACAATCTTACAGCGGCCGCAAGGTAGCCGTGGCTATCCTGCAGTCACCATGGTATTTTCCCCTCAAAGTACGATCCATCGAAAGCTTTTAGCACGGAGTTAAAAAAAATCCCAACACATTGTACAAATTTGATTGGTCTTCAGCCCGAAGACACTCCACTTCACAGGGCCATCGCATGGGCCCAGTATGGCCACCAGACCCATTTGGCTTAATACTTTCCCATTTTTCTCCTCTCAAATCGTATGACACCCGCTTTCCAAAGTAATGGTTAGAGCATCTTGTGATGTCCGTGTGAGCCCCTTATGACAATTTAGGGGTATCTTTAATTAAAAGGGAACACGAACGATGGCAGAGAGGACTTGAACATGTGCTAAATTAGTCATGAATATACATTTATAAATTTATTGATTTAGAAAAAACTTTGACAGAACTTTGTGACTAGGTTGTGTCTAACTATAATCGCCATTAATTGGTCATGACTTCAGAATATAACTGACCTTGCGACCCTGCCTCTGCATTCACGCTCCTCTTCATAGAGCATCCGGTGCATGAAGTCCCTGTAGCTGTCTCTGTTTAGACTCAGCACATCTCTCCCCTCCTCCGTCTGCTCACCTCTCTGTGTGCTTGGGTCCGGGTATTTCTCCATCAATCTGAAAACATATATTCAACATTCAAGACATATCATGTCAAAAAGATGACACATATGAAAGTTAAGCCCAAGTTTTACAAATCAACTGTTAGTTTTCATACATGTATGCAAATATAAATAAAGATTCACTGATTAAAAGTACTGTCAGTCAAATAGAGCCCATTGTGTATTGTGAATACAAATGACAAAACAAACTAGAGTAATGTATAAACCATAATTGCAAAGTTCCTGAAAAGCTAATATATAACCATTTCCCTCGGTCAGATATTACCTCACACAATGGTCATTTTGATACCACCTCAATTATTAGCATGACATGTACAATTTACATGTATGTCAAGAAGCTCCTAGTGAGATTTTGTATATCATTTTTCTATCAATGTTACAGTTGAATTTCATAATTGAAAACTGCAATGACCTTTTCACCCATGGTTTTTCTTCACTTCGGACGATGGCTGTGTTTGAATCGTTCCATTGCTCTGCAGTCTGAATGGATTCTTGTGCACAATCCTGAACCTCAGCAACAGAGCCAATGATGACTGAAAGTTTCACAACCAAAACTGGTTTCTCTCCTACAAAAAATAGAGAAAATAGAGATATTTATTTTCAACTTGAAATACAATCGCTGGAGATATTTGATTTGTTCCAGAGCTTTGTAGGACAGCTTGTTAATATTATAACCCATGAGAATATGTACATATAGCAAATTGGAACATTATTTCAGGCAAGTGTTACTTGCAAACTCTGGGCCCTCATTCATAAAACCCCACTAGCTTTTAAAATAGTTTTAATCTAACTTTCTTTTGGATGATACATGTAGCTAAGGGCAACACATATCGTTTTAAGTCACTAACTACTATTATCTGGGTAAGCATTAATTACCTATACATCTTAAATGTAGTTGCCAGTAAGAAGGAATAACAGTTAATATTAAACTAATACCGAAGTCAAAGACAAGCCACTGTTGGAAGTGACCGTGCCCAGCGGCACGGAAGTTGACGGTGACGCGGCAATCGTCCACATTGTTCTCCCGTCTCAGCAGCAAGCCCGGGCAGGTCTGCGGGAATGGCTCGTTGCTCGGCTCAGACAGGAAGAAACGAGGGCGGTGTTCGTCGTACAACAGACCCACTCTCTTCAATGGCTTCTGAAGGGTGCAACATAAAACCAAAGAGAACAGAAAATTAAATAACAATTCTAAAATAATTATTTCAACAACATTACACCTAAAAAATCAAACATATGAATACCCATAAATATTTAGTTAAAATAAAAAGTTGACAAAGTTGGGATATGAAACACAGATCTCTTGATTACAGTCGTTGAAGTTGCTGGTTCAAACCCCACCTTTTTTGCAATAATACTAAGCAGGAATATCTGAACCATATTGAATATTCATGGAGTGCCATGAATCTAAAGCACATCAATTATTAGTTTCGACAAACTCCCTAAAGCTATGCCCCTGACAATTAGGCTCCCTCTAAGGTGATTTTGAATGGTAGAGGGTTTTCAAAGTAGAGCTTCCATCTCATGCACAGGAGGCCTCATGTTCAATCCCCTGCTGAGTCATATGAAAGAAATTTTTAATTGTACCTACTGCCAGGCACATGAAGAAGAAGATTGATAGATAAATGCACACAATAACCAGAGAATGGACTAGCCTCTTCCTGTAGCTTTCATTACATGTACTATATATGTGGCCTTGGGCTATTGAAATGAGTAAGGACGTTGACTTTTTATATTTCCTCATCTTATCTTTGACTTTGAAAGATGATCCATATACACGTATATAATGTATCTTAGATTCAATGCCGCATCAGGTTAATGGAATTGCATAATCAAGGAAAAACTTATGAACAACTGTACCTCACTGTCCGAGTGAACTGTGATCTCCCACTGAATTTCCCCATCTCCCGGAGGGCTTTCAAGCCTTAGTTCTGTATCTCGGCTGCAGTCTGTTTCTATTCCATACACCTCTTCTGTGATCTTGGGATAAACACAGAAATAATGAAAGAAATAACGACAGGATTTTGATTTGATTGCAAGCAATGCTATAAATGGGTATCTTAAATCTTTGAAAATTCTTAAATAAGAGAATAACAAATTTTGTTATACATGTACATGTAGTTAAGATGTGTTTATTTCTTTTTATTAATTTTCCAAACTCGAGGAATTTTGACAGCAAAAATATGTTTCAAATTATTTATTAACATAAAAAGAGTGATGACAAGGTTAATTCAAATATTGTGCTTCTGGTGGCTTCTTAAAGAGAAAGGTTTTGTATGCTGCTGCTGAACTTCGTCAGATGGAACCTTGTTAAAAGAAATTTGTACGAGAAACCACCAGAAGCAAAATAGTTGCATTATTTAAAGTAGCCTGGTCAGAACTGGCCAACAAAATTCTCATGGACTGGGCTAATGAAATGTATTTCCATAAATCATCCTTACTACAGCTTCGGGTTCCTTTGACTCGGCCCTCTCGTACACCAGTTGGTCCAACCAGGAAAAGAGCCTCTCCTCCCGTGCCTTGCGCAGCTTCATGTCGCGGTACTCTGAGCGCCGACGCCACTCGTCAAGTTCCTCCTTGCTGTGAGCAAAAGCACACTCGTTCTGCTCCCCGGTCATTCCGGAGAATGCGCACTGGTTTGTTACATGCCTGAAAAAAGATGATTTAAGTTGCTTTGTAAGAGAAATTACAATTGTAGGAAGTTATACATCACAAGACATTCAAAAGAATTCCAGATTAGCGTACTAATGTGATTTGTATTATTTTATTTTAGTTTCACATGTGCACTTGCATGAATGTTTCTACCAGTATCTTGTGAATCTGACTTTTATGGAATTATAAAACAAACATTAAATATATCAAAATAACTTTACCCTCTGCAGAGTTCAAACTGGCCGGGGTCGCGGTGGTGCCATACTATCTCCGAGTCTGACAAGATCCTGGCCTTGTGTTCCAGGGACAGTACGTGGGTCTCGTAGGCCGTTTCAGTCCTGAATGAGAGACCACAGTCGGAGCAGACAAATCGGCTCTCATCTTTCTCGGCGTCCTCTGCCGATTGCTGTTGGGGGACAGTCCTTCTCACTCGACATTGCTCCTGTATCTCGATAACTTGCTCAATGTTGGTCACTGTAGAACACAAGGCACAATAAACATCTACATTTAGGTTCAGATCTTATTTCAAAATCACTTTTAGCTGGATGAATGAAAGATATGTGACCGGCTATAGCAAAACCCTGCACTTGTCAATAAAAATTGTCATACCATTAGAAAGGCCTCATCACAAGCTTTCATTTGATGCTTTGTTCTAACAAATTGATTGATAATTAGCGAAGATATGATTGTTTCAATTTTACAATCATAAGTCTTTTACACACATTATGTGAATTTAAAATGCCAATTTCTTAAAACATGAATTACCGACAAGTGCAGGGTTTTGCTATATCACATGTATGTATACTTCAAAACTTTGAGAAGCAATTTCCTAGAATTCCCTACTTCAGTATTTTTACTATGATTGTTTCAATTTTACAATCATAAGTCTTTTACACACATTATGTGAACTTAAAATGCCAATTTCTTAAAACATGAATTACCGACAAGTGCAGGGTTTTGCTATATCACATGTATGTATACTTCAAAACTTTGAGAAGCAATTTCCTAGAATTCCCTACTTCAGTATTTTTACTGTGATGTCAATATATGATTTACTCATCATTATTTGTACATGTCCAGTTTCCCCCGAGAAAAAGCACATGTCAATATTAAAGCTCGATTCTAAAACAATCTCAAGAATAAACTAGATGGATCTTCGACTGCGCGCAGTCGAAAATGATGCCTCCGCCATTACGCAATTTATTTATATCAAGCCCAAATCAACATGTACACAGAATTAATTCTGTCAACTCAATTTTGATGGTACTCTGTCTTTTAGATCTTGACGTATCACAATTATGAGCTATAAGTGACCGTGACCTTTGCCCTCATGACCCCAAAATCTAATGACTACAATTGTTCCCTATTATACATTCAGGTATCAAGTTGGATTGAAATCTGATATTCAGTTCTTGAGATTTCCAATCGCAAGCTACTTTTACATATAATGAGCCCTGTGACCTTTGATCTTTGACCTCATGACCCCCAAAATCTAATCAGATCATCGGCCTCCCAAGATACATACATGTACCAAGTTTGGTCAGAATCTGTCAATCCGTTCTTGAGATAACGCGATCACAAGCTATTTTTGCATATATAATGAGCTCTGTGACCTTTGACCTTTGACCTCATGACCCCAAAATCTAATCAGATCATCGGCCCCCCAAGATACATACATGACCCAAGTTTGGTCAGAATCAGTCAATCGGTTCTTGAGATAACGCGATCACGAGCTATTTTTGCATATATAATGAGCTCTGTGACCTTTGACCTTTGACCTCATGACCCCAAAATCTAATCAGATCATTGGCCCCCAAGATACATACATGACCCAAGTTTGGTGAAAATCCGTCAATCGGTTCTTGAGATAACGCGATCACGAGAACGGGACGTACGTACGGACGGACGGACAACCCGAAAACATAATGCCTCCGGCTACTTCGTTGCGGAGGCATAAATATGATATTTCAGGCTAATAAAATTCGTCAGCCAGTAAGAACAAATAAATTGTTTGAATTCATACTGTATGTATATACTGTAGCAACATATGACACATTGCCTGCACCAGCACCACAGACACATGACAAAGGACTGCAGTAATTTTGAATGACATTGTAACATTGGGAATTCAGTGCATTTCAAACAGTCATAACTTTCCTATTTTGATAAAACATCCACTGATCATTCTTCCTATTAATTTTCTTTTATTGAAATACACCAACCAGCTAGTTTCCCTGCCCAAGATATCAACTCTGTAGCAATTACATGTAAATATTGAATTGATCACTCACATTCGTAGTGCCTTTGATAGCTCCACAGGTCCAACTCTTCATTGCAATGCGGAAACATGCACTGACTTCCAAAGAACTCTCTCTTGCATTTGTTTCCAAAACGGCACAGCATCAGCTTGACGTCCGGCCGAAGTCGACGATGGCGGGAACTCACCCTCAACCACTGCTTGCCATCTGAAGAACGTACCACTGCTATGATGTGCACCCCCCATGTGTGTCTCGATCGCCCTGTGCAGTACGACGGCTTCTTGGGATCGCGTTCCTGAACCTCATACTGATTGATGTTGAAGCAGCGCTCACAAGCCATCTAGAAAATCAGATATAGTTTTTCAATTGATTTTGTGATTATCATTTCAGAACCAAAAACTAAATCTTGTGTGGCTTCAGCACTTGATTCATAACATGATATATGCAGCATTTATATACCTACACATCACTTTGTTTCTTTAGGTGTAATGTTTCAAAGATACAAATACCTGAATGTGCTGAGAGAAACAAAAATTATTGGATGGACATATGTGACAACCCCAAAACTTTAAGCATCCAGTAGACAAATAATGCAATATAGATGATCACCTTGAGGATGTGTTTGAAGGGTTCCTTGGAAGCTGCATTTAGGTGTTGAGGCGTGTCATTGGTAACGAAAGCTGCTGAAGATATACCTGCATCCATTGACTGATCTGTTATGTTTGCCTTTGCAGCAGTTGACCAGGCATGATGGCTGTGCGATACATGAAGCTTAACAGGTGCTCCTTTTGGGCAGTCAACAGTTGGACGGGAGGAAGTCAAGGGTTGGTTGGAAGGTCGTCTGGTCATCAGCTCCTTACAGTACTCCAACAGTTCTGCTCTCTTCATATGCTGCTTTGCTTCCAGCCACCAGAGATCCTTCTCTATGTCACTGTGGGCAAACAGGCAGGAGTCTCCCCTATTGCAGCCGCGAGGCTTCCCAAGATACCAGCACAGACTAACCGGCTTGAACAGGCGCTCGTAGGGCTGCTCTCGAATCTTGGTGCAGCATTTACCTGGCCTGTAATGAACTAGGCACTCATTGCCACGCATGGGGTGATGCTCCGCTGAGGAGCAAACACTACGTTTGGACTTCTTTGCGGGGCAGATCTTCTGGGGCCAGCCACTGAAACACTTCTTACAGAGGACGAGGAACTCTCCCCGACTGGCATAAGACAATTGCCGGACAGCCTTCATCTTTGCCTCCTCCACTGGAGACCTCTTCCTAGCTGACGCATGTGAGGATTGGCTCACTGGTGGGTTTACCGATGGCTGCTCATTTGGTTTCTGTTTGCTGGCACCGTAATGTGCTCCACTAGAGGTACCAGATGGGAAATCTTGGTGTTCTTTGGCCTGCTTTGATGGACATCCTGTATCACGCTCCTCTACTGCAGTAATGTCCTGGTCTCCAAGACCAAGAGGCAGGGACTTCCTGGTGTCTGCAGGAGCAGCCCTTGCAGACTTCTGATCTCTTCGTCGTTGGGTTGGCTGCTTCGGACGTGTGTCATTCTGACCTCTCTTTGACAAGTTTGACGATGCTGATGATGTCTGCCTCGTCGATGTTGATGGGGCAACAGCCCCTTGCAGAGGAGGGTTGATGGTGGATTGAGCCATAGCAGTATCGGTTCCACCTGCTTCCCTCTTATGTTTTCCATGTCGTCTTGATTTCTTCTTATTTTTCTAGTGAAAGAACAACATAAAGGATTGGTTTTAAATACTGCAAATTGTTTAATTAAGAACACAAATTTCTGTAAAACATACGTCCATGAGTTTTTTGGCATTTGTGCATTATATGCCAAGGACGCAGCATTATCGCTGAAAAGTGCATCAAAATACATGTACATACAAAAATAAATATACACCAAACCAAATGTTAATGTAACTATAAAAACCTGTATCAATGATATGTAATATTTGTTCTCTAGATAAATATATAGATATATGTAAAGCAATGTTATGCAAATTGGGATTGTGCTAGACATACCTGTGACTGTTTCCCATTAGATGTATGTTTGGTAGCTGCTTGTAGGTGTTGACGAGGAATCCAGGACTCATCCAACTCATTGCTCTTCACCTCTTGCTGTACCGGCCCAATCATGTCATCCAGTGTCTCTACCAACGCCCTCACAACATCTTTCAGATATGTTGGTAAGGAAAACAGTTATTACCATATTGATAATACAATCCTAATAATACTTCAAGGAATACCGTAAATCTCCGTGTATAAGACGCACTCGTGTATAAAACGCACCCCCAACTTTCACAGAAAAAAAAAAAAAAAAAAAAAAAAAAAAAAAAAAAAAAGGGACACGCCCTGTATTTTTTAAAAGACCCTGAATTGCTGTTAGAATGCTTATACCACTGGTCTTGGGCATGACAAAAGCTTAATGTTGAATGTAGCAGTCATCAACATCATTTTCTCACATAAAAATAGTGGTTAGTACACAAATTGCACATTTATTGATCAGTAACACTGGTGCTCATAAATATTCATATTCATATTCATGAATATTCATGAGCACCAATACTGCAATTTTTCTAAATTTACTACTAACTAATTTTAATTATAAGCAAAATTTATAACCACTGGTTAGAAAATTACATATTTAATTAGTACTGCTGCTCACGTATAGTATGAATATTCATTAGCAGCAGTATTACTGCTCAATAAACTTGCAATTTTTACATCTGTAACCAATATTTTTTGTTAATTCAAACATATAGGGAAACTGACCAGAAATATATTGTGATTAAAAGAAGGCAAAGAAAATGGGATTCCAACGGGATTCGAACCCGAGACCTCCGGATTGCTAGACCGGTGCTCTACCGACTGAGCTATAGAAAACCCTAGACGGTGCTCGTCCCTGAAACCCCTTAATTCTCATTGCCAGAATGGTCAGAAGCTATTATAACCTGACATAAACCCGAAGGAAACAAATCAACTTAGGGATATATGCGAGGGATCACCGAAGCGATACAGCTTTTTGTAATAATTAATTCAAACATATAGGGAAACTGACCAGAAATATATTGTGATTAAAAGAAGGCAAAGAAAATGGGATTTCAACGGGATTCGAACCAAAGACCTCCGGATTGCTAGACCGGTGCTCTACTGACTGAGCTATAGAAAACCCTAGATGGTGCTCGTCCCTGAAACCCCTTAATTCTCATTGCCATCTCTGTGTATAAGACGCACTTTTTTTCCATCGGAAAATTTTCAAAGTGGGGGGTGCGTCTTATACATTTATTTTTTGTGTGAGAAAAAGGTATATTTAGCTAAATGCTACAACTGACAGCAAGCCCTTGTATAAACCATGAGTTATACACATTCAACATGACTACAGGGTGTCCCAAAAAAAAAAAAAAAAAAATTAATTTTTTTTTTTTTTTTTTTTTTACTGTACCTGTGTATAAGACGCACCCCCCACTTTGAAAATTTTCCGACGGAAAAAAGTGTGTCTTATACACAGAGATTTACGGTAGTCATAAATGATTGGGATTGGAAGAAATCAAAGGGTCGTGTTCATGTTCCTCCCTTCGTTTCCCCTAACAAATTAAATGCTGTTGCTGACAAAATTGTCTCTGCAAGGACTCAAATCAGGTGGGGGGGGGGGGGGGGGGGGGGAGTTTTACAAAGATTCAAAGTTGAACTTACCTCTACGTTAGACCTAACTAGTTGTTGGATTCTCTGTAAAATTGTTGAAACAGTTCTTCTAAAAAACTTTGATAAAACAGTAATATTTGTTATTATCAAGGAGCCTTGAAGTTGTTGATGTAAATTTTTGTTAGATGTCTCAAATAATTGAGTTTGTTTGCTTTTTAATAACTGATTCCAAGTCTACAAATGGCCTACCATAATTTTAAATTCAACTTAAACTTATAATCCGAGTTCTACTTTGAATCGTTGTGAAACACGCCAGGGTCTCTGGATTGACAAGCCGACACTTTCACATCTTCACTATACATGATATAAAACAACCAAAAGGGAAAAACATTTACTGCATTTAGTAATCAAATGTGGAAACTATTGGGCTGTGAATTAGCATTAAGGAAATCCACACAGGCATTGATGGATTATTACTCCTCTTTCGACTTCTTAGAGTTACATGTATTTCGAGAGTTTCTACCAATTGTTACATAAATAAAATCGACGTCAGAGTCAAATAGTTTGTCCTATTTTGCCTGTCACCAATTTCATTTTTCAGAGGGAATATTTTCACTCATGAATGTGAAAACAAGAATATTTCATGAGAGATTTTATAAGAAAATTTAATTGTATAATTTCATATATCATAGCATAATTATGTAACAAAAACATCAAATAATAACATATAATATCATAATTACATAATAGAAAATCAATCGAGCTGTTTCTGAAACTTGTTTTTTATATATATGTTTTTAATGTTTTTAATATATATAAATGAAAATTAAGGGGTTTCAGGGAGGAACACCGTACTAGGGTTTTCTATAGCTCAGTCGGTAAGAGCACTGGTCTAGCAAACCAGAGGTCTTGGGTTCAAATCCCATTGGAATCCCATTTTCTTTGCTCTTTGTCATTCTGGTCAGTTTCTTTATATGTTAATTAATTAATTATACAAAAAAGCTGCATCACTTCAGTGATCCCTCACATATATCCCCAAGTTGATTCTATGCTTCAGGTTTATGTCAGGTTTATAATAGCTTCTGACCACACGAGCAATACAAATTAAGGGGTTTCAGGGATGAACACTGTAATAGGGTTTTCTATAGCTCAGTCGGTAAGAGCACCGGTCTAGCAATCTGGAGGTCTCGGGTTACAATCCAGTTGGAATCTCATTTTCTCTTTTTCATTCATATATATTTTTTCACAACATCCAACACAACATCCAACCGTCACAAACAACAAAATGATGTTCATGAAGAGCAACAAACGTGACACTTGATTTGAAAAATACAATCTTTGCGACCTCCATAAGTTATCTACACTTGTTATTATTATAATTATTATTATTTACCTGTTGCCTTTGATCTAAGCCTCTGATTTAATAATTCCCTGTATGTCTTTAGCTTTTCCAGCCACACAGGGCCTGGCTGCCGCCGAAAATTCATGATGGCAATCTCTATGTTAAAATTTAACTTCAGGGCAACCTTTCCTGGGATCCCGTCTGAAACTGAAACAGAATAAGTCAAATGAGTAAAACATTAACGGCTTGCCGACAGGAACCTGGTGGGCTATGTACAAAGCCTAGATGGGGATTTCAGAATTTCAAAGGGAATGGGATAAAGGAAATGGATAGTTCTATGTGTTTTCATCTTTAAAAGCTATACAGAGTGTATAAAAAAAAAGGTAATCTAAGTTCAAAGGTCAATTATTTAAATATTATATAATTTCACATCTTAAATGAGATATGGATATAAAGAGCAACCTTTCAGCTTTAATTTGATTAGTTACCTTTACTGAGTCAACAATATCACCCATCGCTGAGTTCTTTGTTGTTGAAGATGACAGGTGCGAAACCAACTTTTTGCAAGTTTTGACTAATGAATGGATTCATTTAAGTGACTGGTGCCACCACTAAAATGTTGGGGATTTGTTTTTATTTGTTGGCTTAAACATCCACTTCGTGTCAATTGCGTCCCTGCAAATCATCCAGGTCACGAGGAGCTGTACAGACCTTGTTCTTCAAATTACCCAAAAGGAAGATGTCAACAAATTTAAATCAGAGGACCTTGGTGGCCATTCCACCTCATTTTTTTTATTGCAATACCTAACAAAGGATCCCCACAAGATTCCCCTAGTCCATCTCAGACAGCGACAAGGCGATGGGCTTGGGTGCTGTCCTGAATCTGTCTAAATGCTCCTCGCATCTGTTGCCTAATGTGTTTCTCCAACTGAGGTATCATCTGAAGGTACATGTGTCCAGTTTATATTAATTCCTTTGAAGAAAAATGGCCCAATCACTTGATCTTCCTCAAAGTTGCTAATCCAAGCTCTCCATTTCACGACCGATATTAACATCAGAATTGAATTCTTGTGGATAACATGACAGCGCATATTCATGTTCAATCAAAATATACTTAATCATGCATGATATTAGTGAATGTATTCAGCTAAATGATTCAGTAACTCGCAAACTAAACCATTATTTTACTTTCAAGCTTCATTCATTATCCCAAACTTGCAAAAGGTGGGTTTTGCACTTGTCACCTTCAACCACAGAGAACTCAGCGATGCGTGACACTGCCAATTCAGAAAGGTGTCAAATTAAAGCTAAATAACTACTCTTTACATCCACACCTGATTAAAAATTATGAGAATGTATCATTTTGAAATTATTGACCTTTGGACTTTGATAACTTTTTTTGTATACACTCTGTATAGGCTGGTGAAATAGAACATTCAAAACAACATTTAAATGACAATTTTACTGAGGACTGGGTAATATATAAACCAAATAAACAAAAATAAAGTACTGTAATGTGGAAAAGAGTGTTTTTCCTTCAAATATCACAATAATGTCAAACAAATAAAATGAATATGAACCTTCTTGTATACTCGTCCATCCTATTTCAAGAACCTCTAGATGACCAACTGTCATTCCCTGAAACATAAAAATATGACAAAATAAAAAGTTAAAAGGGCAAAAACAGTGGCATTATTTTCTTGAATGAACCCTTTCTTGTAAAATTCATTTTGAAACAAATGTACAAAAAATATTTAAGGGAGATAAAAATGAGGGGGGCAGAAAATAAAACAATAGTTTGTGAGTGTATTTTTGTCCAAAATAAAACAATAATGTTTTAAAACAAATTTATACTAAACATTTGTACTAAAATCCAAATATGCACTAAAAGACACCAAGTGCAGAGGATGCATTTGTTTTTTCTTTTACTTAAAAATGTTCAAAACAATACACAGTAAATTAGACAGCTATTGAAGGGAGATACAATTAAGCAAATGAAAAGCAATCCTACAAAACAGTACTCACATATTTAAACATTGCTTCAGCATGTAACATGTACAGATTGTCACGCCTCCTCACATCTTGCTGCGTGCCCATCATATGCCCATCTTTTCTCATCTCGTTGCAAATCCTAATGGCAATGGCAAAACTCTCAGCAGCAAGGACAAATTCCTCATCTTCCAATGCAGAGATGCCTGCTTGATGGTTATCCACCATGTACTGATTGAGCATTTGCTGAAATAAAAGAAACAATTTAGTGGGTACCTTGCAAGCTCTTTTAGGCCAAATAAAAAATAAAATAAAACTAGATGGATCTTCGACTGCGCGCAGTCGAAAATGATGCCTCCGCCATTATGCAATTTATTTATGTCAAGCCCAAATCAACATGTACACAGAATTAATTCTGTCAACTCAATTTTGATGATACTCTGTCTTTTAGATCTTGACGTATCACAATTATGAGCTATAAGTGACCTTGACCTTTGCCCTCATGACCCCAAAATCTAATGACTACAATTGTTCCCTATTATACATTCAGGTATCAAGTTGGATTGAAATCTGATATTCAATTCTTGAGATTTCCAATCTCAAGCTACTTTTACATATAATGAGCCCTGTGACCTTTGACCTCATGACCCCCAAAATCTAATCAGTTCATTGGCTCTCCAAGGAACATACATGTACCAAGTTTGGTCAGAATCTGTCAATCCCTTCTTGAGATAACGTGATCACGAGCTATTTTTGCATATATAATGAGCTATGTGACCTTTGACCTCATGACCCCAAAATCTAATCAGATCATTGGCCCCCTAAGATACATACATGTACCAAGTTTGGTCAGAATCTGTCAATCCGTTCTTGAGATAACGCGATCACGAGCTATTTTTGCATATATAATGAGCTCTGTGACCTTTGACCTTTGACCTCATTACCCCAAAATCTAATCAGATCATTGGCCCCCCAAGATACATACATGTACCAAGTTTGGTCAGAATCTGTCAATCCGTTCTTGAGATAACGCGATCACGAGCTATTTTTGCATATATAATGAGCTATGTGACCTTTGACCTTTGACCTCATGACCCCAAAATCTAATCAGATCATTGGCCCCCTAAGATACATACATGTACCAAGTTTGGTCAGAATCTGTCAATCCGTTCTTGAGATAACGCGATCACGAGCTATTTTTGCATATATAATGAGTTCTGTGACCTTTGACCTTTGACCTTATTACCCCAAAATCTAATCAGATCATTGGCCCCCCAAGATACATACATGTACCAAGTTTGGTCAGAATCTGTCAATCCGTTCTTGAGATAACGCGATCACGAGCTATTTTTGCATATATAATGAGCTGTGTGACCTTTGACCTTTGACCTCATGACCCCAAAATCTAATCAGATCATTGACCCCCCAAGATACATACATGACCCAAGTTTGGTGAAAATCCGTTAATCGGTTCTTGAGATAACGCGATCACGAGAACGGGACGTACGTACGGACGGACGTACGTACGGACGGACGGACGGACGGACGGACGTACGGACAACCCGAAAACATAATGCCTCCGGCTACTTCGTTGCGGAGGCATAAAAATCATGTTTAGTATTCACGCCTGCGTTGAGGCCGCCTGCTCTTTTTTTAACAAAAAAAAAGAAGAAAAAACATTAATATCTAATCTTTTGGGGACAAACAAATTAAATAGCCCGGTGGGACGTCTTTAAAAATGTGCAGAGCGGCCATTTTGAAGAGAAAAAAAGGCCTCCCTCTTTCTCTTTTTCAAAAAGGCAGGACGCTAAACATGTTTGTATTTTTAAACAAAATGGAAACATGAAATTATTCATATGTACCCACAGAGATAATCAGTTCAACATGAAACTTGAACCCCTTCACTAGACTGCGGGGACCTGATATCCCAGGTTCCTGCTAGGTCTCTTCACACTTCACAGACAGGAACCTGGGGCCCGTTTCATGAAAGTGTCTTATGTTAAGATCGTCACGTGACTGTGACTGATCTACGGGCATACGGATGGCGTTTGTTCCGATCACAAAGGACAGTTAAGAAGGTCTTAACATAAGACACTTTCATGAAACGGGCCCCTGTATTACTGGTCCCCAAAGACGGCCAAAGGCTATTTTGTTTAAGCAAACTGTTGCTTTCATAGACTTGAAGAGATTTGGAGGAATAATCTCGGAAAGTTAGAGCATAATCAGGCCATAAACAAGAAAACTATGGCTCTTTGAAGATGCCCATTTATTCCTATGGGGAACTCAAATTGGCAATGCACTCTGATAAGTTTGTGGACTACTCCCCATATGTTTTGAACACAAATTTTCCCATTTTTACAGTTTGCTTCAGTCACACTTTTCCATTCCCCAAACTCACGATATGTTGTGTATAAATGTATTCTACAAAACACATTACTCTCAAACGAAGGGTAAACATATATTTTGAGAAAATTGAACAAATTAGAAATTTTGTGTACAAAACGAATGGGGAGTAGTCTATACAACTTTGCCAGAGTGCATTGCCAATTTGAGTCACTCATAGAAATAAATGGATATTTTCAAAGAGCCATAGTTTTTTTGATTTCTTGACCGATTGTGCTCAAATTTTCAGGGACTATTCATCATATTTAGTGTTGCATACAACAATTTGTCCAGATTTTATTGTCCTTTAATAATTGTATATTTTGTCTTTTTCCTAGCAAAGTAATGACCTTATCGAAAGAATGAAGTCTAATTCATGCTCATCTGTAGAATGTTAACCCCTTAAATAGCTTACTAATGTTTCATTAAAATTTGAGTACAATAATGTTAGTCGAGTTCCTTGTCAAAATTGTTTACTTTACAAACATTTTGGATTTTGCAGAACTTAAATATCCAACTCCTTAATCATGCATGGAAGTTTATGGACCATGGATGGAACATGGAACCAGCAAATTTATAGGAGTGAATTCAATGCCATGGTCACTAAATCTAGTCCGGTTCATTAAGGAATCTAGTATGGTCATCTATCATTTAAGTATTATATCTTATTGTGTAGTTAACAGGTAAAAAATGTGATCACTTTGAATTTCCTTTTAAGTTCAAACAGTCAAAATATTCTTATTTCATTACTGTTTTTACTAATTTTTTCACAGATTTTTCATTCATTTTCTTCACAGATTTTTCATTCATTTTCTTTAATCACAACTAACTTAAACTTTAAGGGTGGACTTAAACCTAATTTCAACCTTAAAACCTTTTCCACTGAATAAAGAACAAAGACTATTTTGTATCTTATACAGTCATTATATAAGATTTTTTTTCAAGTCAAAGAAATGTAAGACCTTTAAGATTATTGTTATTATTAGCATTGGTGTTACTTATAACTATGATTAATGTAATTTCATAATTATTATCATTAATATTAATAATACTATTATAATTTTTATATTATCATTATTATAATAGCTAGAAAAGTAATTTGTTAATAAGTTGAAGGTAATTGGCAAGTGCACATTTGATAATTGACCAATGACCATCAATCTTTCAAAATAACAAATGCATATAGGCCTAATGATAATTTCTGGACTGCAATGCACTTGCCTAAAAATGGATGACAGATGATAAAAGAATCAAAAGCTAAAAAATGTGAAAGTTAAGTTATACCTTAAAGTGTTCATCATGGTTCACTCTCCACTGCCTCACTATGTCACATCTGTATTAAAAGCAAAAACAAGTTTTGAAAGGGATTTAGTAACATTGTCGAAATTCACAAAACTTACTTAGAACTAGACTAGTGGTTCTCACATACCTTGTACTTTACCAATAGAATTACCAATAGATCTAGAAACATGGAACACCTGGGCGTGGGCCCTGGAGCCCCTCTCCCCTTCCCCCCTTGGCTTCGCCACTGATAGCGAATTGTTCTACAAACTCACTCTAGAACAAAAACTTCTTCTCCAATATTATCTTGGTGTGTTCTTTTCTCAGTAAAACATTCCCTATGATATATTAGGGAAACCATCAAACCAGTCATTTTGTTTCCATGTTATTGGAAGTAAGCATTTATTTTTTTTATTTTTTATTAATTATTAATTTATTATTATTATTATGTTTTTTTTTTTTTTTTGGGGGGGGGGGGGGGGGAGGCACCCCATTTTTAATTCACATCAAAAATATGAATACACCAAGTCATTTGTTTTGTAGAGGTAATGAATGGAAGGCTGTGTACTTATAAACAGGGGTGTGAGAGCAAGATTGAAAAAAAAATCTGAAATGAAAAGTGTGCGCGAAGCGCGAAGTCCCTTAGGCCGGGGTTCGGGGCCCGCCTAGGGCCCTGGAAGCTCTGGGGTTCTAGATGCTCTCTGGTGCAATCTAGGCTTATTTTGGAAACCATTTCTTTCAATTTAAAATGGTTTTTTGATTTTTTTTTTTTTTTTTTTACAGAATTGTTTCATACCTTGATACCTGAGGCTTGAAACTTGACATCTAGGACAACCAGTGTGCTTTTCAATATAATCTGCTGCCTGGAACCTGGTATTTGCTAGTGACAGGTCGAAATAACACCAGACAACTATCACAGTTTGTAGTGAAATAAAGTTCTTTTCAGTTATGAAGAGCTGAAAAAGTTTGTGAAATCAAATCTTCAAATTCAATTGCCCATACATTCCATGGTAGAGGGTATCCAGATGGTGACTTAGCTTGATGATCGGATCAAAAAATCAGATCGGCAAATTCTTGATTCATGATGGGATCGGATCGGAAATCGGATTGGAAATCGGATCGAAAAAAGAAAAATAAAAATAAATAAAAAATAAAAAAAATAATAATAATCGTTTTTTTTGTTGTTTTTTTTAAGCGGAAAATGAAGATTGCTGTTTGAGGCAAAAAGTCGGAATTCCGATTTAATTCGGAGGTCTCACACCCCTGTTATAAATGATTCCAATCCATGCTTCTCAGTATCAGTAAACACTCCTCATTGTGGAAAGCAATAATTTTGTTTCCATGTTATTGGAAGAAAGCCATTCTTTTTTCTTTTATTTTCTATTTTTTTGTATGGGGTAGGGGGGGGGGGGGTGGAGGGGCACCCCATATTTAATTCACATAAGAAAAATCATTACCTTATAAATACACAAAGTGATTTATTTTTTAAAGCTAATGAATGGAATGGAAGGCTGGGTACTTACATATGATTCCAATCCATTCTTCTTGGTATCAGTAAACACTGCTCATTGTGGGAACAATGTGTCTCTTGCCATCAGGCATCAGCCTATGCCTGCAATGTGGAATCAGAGAGGTAGGAAAAGGTGAGAAAAGACAGTCAAACTGGTCAAACTGAATTTTAGAACTCAAACTTGTAAATTATAATTAAAAACTAATAATGCATAAATGGTACTAGACCATTAAACAACAAAAGTTGATGTGATGTTTGGAAACATTAATTATTCAAGAGATCATACAAAACAAAATCAAAATTTATTCCAGTAGGATACTTTTATGGATATTTATGCTGTTTCTGAACCGATTTTGATCAAACAATGTTTATTATGTGTTTAAAATTGTGTGCATTTACAAATTTTACACTTCGGTTATTCATTACTTCACAAAAAAAAAAAAAGAATTCTTGAAGCACCCTCTAAACCAAAACTGATCTATCCCTTTAATTCAAATTGTATTATTCTGGTTGTGATGTACTAGTAAAGCGGGCCGGATAAACATCCTACTCTTTTAGCTTTTGAGAAATAGACAACGGGTTCTTTTCTTTGCGTGACATGCGAATGTCTCAATTTCTATCAGAGGGATGAGGTGTTTTTGGTAAATCCTATTCTGCATCTGGAAGCATCTAGGGTAAAATAGGCATGTCAACTCAAAACTTGAGTTAGTTTTAATTTATTGTGTGATAAAAGACGACCTTTTCTGATGGTAGGATATTCGACCAGGGATCCCGCGCATCTACAGTAATGCCCGGCACAGACAGAGCCGACTCGACCTGGTCCGACTGGTTTTCAGCCTGATTAATTCAGTATGTGCTGCCTCAGGACTCCGGTTTTGCCAGTCAAGTACCAGTCGGATCGGGTCGAGTCGGCTCTGTCTGCGCCGGGCTTTAGTCAGACGCACAATCCTCAAACATGTTCTAACAACATACCTTAGGATATAAAGTAGGATTTAAATCTGAAATTGAATTAAACCTTTATACATGTTCCTATTATGCAGAGCCAGAGATCATGTCTTGTTAGAGCTAGTAATAGATAGCACTAGCGTACTGGTAGGGGGGGGGGGGGGGTTGGGGGAAATCATGAATTCAAACAAGTACCAAACCAAAATTTATTTAATTACAATTTTTATGATTTTTTAAAACCTCAGAGCAATTTTATGATTTTTGTCAGCCTCCACGCTAACCCTTTTCTCTAAGTCTGTTCTAATCATGAAAGTAAAAGCATGTATTATTTTATATTACTTGCCCAAACAGAAAGTGTACTTGCCCGGCTACTCGTAGATGAGATTTAAACATTAGGCAATGCTCGAAATTAGCATAGGCCCGATGGCCCGGGGCCACCAAAAATTGCTGTCGGGCCAGTAAAAAACTCATATTTCAAAGTTTGGTGGCCCGATTTTTTATTTTTTATTTTTTTAGATACCCTGTAGTCATGTTTAGTCCTGTCTAAGGCATGACAAGAGCTGCATTCAACAACTTATACCCTTTTCTCACATACAAAATATTGGTTAGTTAAAAAGTTGCAAGTTAATTGAGCAAGTATTACACTGCTGCTAATGAATATTCATACATTCTTGAGCAGCAGTACTCATTTTCTAACCAGTTGTTATAAAAAAAAGTTTCGTATTAAAAATCGTTAGTAATTTCAGTTATTTTGCGTATTTTGCATATTTAATGAGCATCATGAATATTCATATATGCTGCTCATGAATATTCATATATTACTACTATATATATCACAATTTAAAAAAATGTCTTTTGTCTAAGGTGTTCAGACAACACTGCACAGAATTTTGAGGTCAAATTGAATTTTCTCTTCTTCTACCATTTTTGTTTTGTCACCTAGACCCTGACTATGTATGACTGGAAGTGAAATTGTCACTCGTGTGTATTCAATCGCTGTGATTTTTTGATGAAGACAATGAATAAAAAGACATGACACACACGCATTCATCCTAATTCATGTTTATTTAATTCATCTTACAATGAAACAAAGGGGAATGAAAAATAAACAAGTATTGCCTAGTACCCTGAAACTATTCATATGGTTATTGTATTCATTTTACTTTTGTTTTTCCTTATTTTTTTCGGGCCAGTAGTTTTTGGTTTCGGGCCACCAAATTTGGAAAAATACTAATATTACTGGCCCGACCGGGCCACCAGCAAAAAAAGTTAATTTCGAGCATTGCATTAGGAATTACAGTTTTTACTCGTATATGATCACTTTAGCTGCCCTATTGGCAACCGGGCAACAAAATAAGACCATTTTAGTTTTAATTGCCCAACATTAAATATTACTACCCCCTGGGCAAGAGGGCAATTGCTAGTGTCAATTTTGGGGCTCTGCTTTAATGATTTTGTAGTATTTTAAGCAATATACTAGAGGGCAAATATCATAATTCATCTAAATTTATAAATATTTCTAACATTATACATAGCAAACTAAACAGAATCAAAAACATTTTCTACAACACGGAAATCTATGGAAGCGATTTAAATCAGTGAATTAAAAATCGCTTTTTAAATCTCGCTAACCCTGCTTCTGTCCCATCACAAACCAAGCGAGGCGAGTTAGCTCCCGAGTCGGTAGCGTGTTAGTCTTATATGCAGTAAGCCCCTTGACATATACGCTAGAGATCCCCACTTCGATTCCGACCTTGCTGCTTAATAGTATGAAGGTGTATCCTAACTTCGCGCACACAAATTTCGGATTTTTTCAATGTGGCTTAGGATCAAGAAAATTACAGTAATCTCAATGAAACAATCATAAATTACCCCTCAAATTCTGAGGATTCGATTAATTTTGAACGATTTCATTTTAAATTCACAATTCATGGTTATAATGACCCAATTCCGTGGCATGTCATCAGCAAGAACTTCTTCACCGAGTACGGTAGTCTCCAAACTTCGCGCGTCAATACCTAGGGCACCCTGCCATTGACCACGTATCCCTGTGTAGCAAACTGTAACACGCATTTCAATGGCAGTGTGATGATGCAAACATTTTGCACGCATTAGCATCTTAGCACGCGCAGCGTTGTCAAGCTATCTACGGAGATTGCGCGATCCGAAAGTAAATTTGAAGGGTAGGTCGATCTGGTCGAATAAAGGAGCATTTTGCGCAGCCTTAGGATGACAACAAATATGTCCTACTGGAACGATTTACGTTTTATTTGCTTGATTCTTCCTCCACAATAATTTTGTTGAAACACCAAAGTTGTGATTTACAAAAAAGACCACAAAAGTGAGTATTTCTCCAGACATATCGCTCTTTATTTGCTAATTTTTTAGTTGATGAGTAACTAATTGATGTGTGCTCTTTCATTTGACATTGAACATTTCCGTCGCCGTGTCCGTGTTCTAATTTTTGCGTATCGCCGCTATGGTGCGCGAAGTTGGGATACGCACGAAGTTAAGAGACCTGTCCATAGGCATAGACCATACAATCCTTTTTGTATTCTTATGGTTATGTTATGGCACTCTCGATTCAATGTTCGATATTCATATTGTCGGAAATTTTGAGTATATGCGCATGCGCAACCAAAACTCACGTAAAAATAGCCAAAGCACATCGGGTTACGGTCACGTATGAATAGCCATAGTCATACATTTGCAAATATTTCAACAAAAACAATTTCTTGAGACTTGAATCTTGAACTTTTGGAAGTTGTAAAATAAATGTAATCAAATTTAATCTGAAAACAGTGATAGTGATAATTTAAATATTGTCATTGAAATGTTCAAGACTAATTCAAATATTCAATATGATGAATAAGTTTACGCAATTGAACGCTGAATCGAAGTACAAAACAATGACAATGACCCAATGACATGTGCAATGACAATCAATGTTATTGACATAAATAATCAATTGATAAGAATGCATGTCGACAACAGACACAGATTACAGTGTGTGGGACACAATTACCACAAAACTGGGGCTATATCTTCGGAGACGTGCCCAGGGCACATCGTGATTTACGTGAATAAATTACTCCGCCATGTGATGCGGTCATGTCGAAGTACAGACTTGCTCATTTAATTACTTGGTGTGCATCCGCGTTATAAAATAGTCCCCGTAAACACCATCGACATCACGAAATAACTATTTCACGGTAAAACACAGGACGGGAATTATTTTTCCACTCGAACTTTTTGTAAGATTTTAGACTTTGTTCTGAGTGAAAATTGTACATGATACATTCACTATTTCAATTAACCACTACTCACCAGCTATTGGCAAAAGAAAAGTAGAGTCATAAGAGAGAGGAATCGAACCCATGACACCAAGTATCGAAGTCCACAGCGTGACCAATAGGCCATGTAAACTGCTGATGGTCAGTATGGTCTCATTGTTATCATATACGTACAGCCCACATCGGTGATTATGAATAATTCATTAGCGCACCTATACGACTTGGTAGCAGACTAAAAGAATCGACATATACTATATCCATAAGTATGGCAATAGTGCATAGAACATCAGTTATGTTAGTAATAATTATGCCAAGTCGTCATGATCGGTTCATGTGTACTATATATACCTACACTACAAGGGATGTCTTTGACTAGCATCGGTAATATTCATGCAATCAAATTCGTGCATGGGCAGCCGGTGATTGGGTGTTTATAAAGGGTGTAAATCGGGTGTAAATCGCGTGTGATTGGGATTTAATATATTTATTTGCATAATAACATCAGTTCTTTTAGTCGTGTACATGCCAATTCTTAACCCCCCCCCCCCCGGGGGGGGGGGCGGTGGGGTATCATGCGTGACCAAGGACTTGCCAAAAGCACCCTAAACAAGTTTTTGCGTGGTGCAAAAAATACACCTTAAAGGTAAAGACCAGTTTTGGAAACGCCCCCCTCTCAAAAAATGAAATGGAAGCTCTTATTACCAATAATGTGAAATAATATTATTATACTAATATAGGATCATCCAAATTTTGCCAAGAAACTGCCTACTAATTTATATATTTGCAAAATTATATATCTGTCCCAATGGGACAGATATGTCGCCCATACGCTATGTGTATTACGACCAGCGGTTTTCTTCCGATATTTCAGTATTTAATGATGCTGAGGTTCTGATTTTACCACACAAGCCGTATTTCAATACATATTCAACAATAATGATCAATATAGATGTATTCGGCTACTTTCCCAAAACTGGTCTTGGGCTTTAACTAAGTATGCATGATAATCATTATCGCTTATTAAGTAATACATTTTTTTGTAAACCCCTAAGTAAGTTACAACTATTTTTGATACCCTAAGCAAGTAATCAATACTTTGTAAATCCCTAAGCAGGTTATGACTATTTTGATACCCTGACCAACTAATCAATTGTGTACACCCCTAAGCAAGTTATAACTATTTTTTTATAACCTAAGCACCTTAAAACGGTGACTAAAACTTGTTCTAGTATTGAATGAACCCTATAAGCAAATAAGCTGAATTTATGAGACCCTTGAAACGAGTAATTTGTCAGCCTAAAAAGGATGCAACTTTTTCCTGATTTTTGGTGATTCTGAGACCCTATTCAAAATATGTATTTTACGTAACTTGCCTGATCGTAAAAAGCAGTAAAAACAACTATTATTTTTAAATTTTGACAATTCTGAAAAAGTGTTTTTATGAGGCATCATGGCTTCTGTACTCTATTGAGTTCGACTATAATTATGAACATTCCTGTAATAATTGTGGACAAATGAACATTCCTGTAATAATTGTGGACAAATCAGCCCATCTATAATCTAAACACACATTCTAAAAACGGAAATAAAGGAACCGCGTGTATAATCAGTATTACGATGAGTATAAAGAGCGAGCTTTCGAGACAAATTAATAGTTGGAAAACACGTTTTTATCGATGAACGATGAAATGATTTTAACGAGTCGGTAAACATGTATACAGCTCTCGAAAATATAATGCGTGCCTTCTCTAACACGTCGCATCGTGTATATAAAGAGGTATACATGTTATTCTTTGCAATCTAATTAGAGTACTTTGGAATAAAATTAGAGTACATATAGAAGATGATCACAATTCGTTGGAACAGATACTCTGACCAAAGTGTGACCACAACATGTGGGTTTGTTTTGTCATCCCATATTTCTCATTCACCCTCTGTTTCTCCGACTCTTTATGTAAGTTACATCTATTCAGATATTTTCGTGTACCGTTAACTCCACTCTCCTAGTACAATATGCCATGGTTGGTGAACCAGGGATATGCATCTGACGCCCGTATACCTGAACTAATCTGTTAATTCCTCATTTCTTGCGGTCTTGAATTTCGGCCCTCCCTCCTAATCTCACTATATGAATAACGGAGGCCAAATGCGAGGTCTAATGTCGATTACATAAAGAATAGAAAACGAAATATGAACACCATACGAATTTGCTGAAACAGATCAGACCATCTTGAAAATAATATCCGATTTTGCTACCAAAGCGTGATTAAAATAACAGATCTATTTTATCTGTACCTGTGCATCCGTTCTTTTATTCCAACAAAGTACAATACATGAAAGAGATGACTGTAATAAACATAATATGCTGATATAGTTGAAGATGGAATGGTTAGCGGTAATGAATATAATAAGGGTTGACACATAGACGCCGGAAGTGGGGGGGGGGGGGGGGGGGGGGCAGGGGGGCCGCCCCCCCCCCCCCCCCCCCCCCCCCATCCAAAACTGCTTCCGGCGCGCCTGGGTTGACACAATAAAATGAACTGAACTAAATACCAAGGCAATAGTATACTTTATATAACAAAGCTAACTAAACAATGATACACGTCAAAAATACCAGCCTATTATAAACAAAATAAACACACCATAAACAAAACAAATAATACTTTATGAAAGCTTGCCAGGTGTAGTCTTCAACTCTTCATCGACAGGACTAATGATTTTGTTTTGTTTATGTCAAACTGTTTAATAAACTTGAATTGCCATTGCCCAATCAACCTGAAAAGCATGTAACTGTACTTATATTAGTTTAATTAAATCCGTTTTCGACATCTTGGTACAACATCTTGGTAAAACACCACGGACTTATTTAATTTGAGTGGAACTCTTTTTTAATATGTCGGTAGTGCACATCCAATAATCTTTCAAACGGCTTGGTATACATGACTAAAAGAACCGATGATCTATACACATTTGCATAGAGGATCGGTTCTTTTAGTCATCATGCCAAATCACGGGCACGCTATTTATGATATCGAATGCCCCCGCGGACCATATATGAGCTGAGCCCACTGAATTAGACAGGGCTTGGTCAGTACATAAATCAGATGCCAATTGAGTTCGACTATTATTGTGAACATTCAAATTGTGGACAAACCAGCTTATAATCTAATTAACCCCTAAACACATATTCTGATAACAGAAATAAAGGACCCGCGTGTATAAGATCAGTATAAAGAGCGAGCTTTCGAGACAAAAGCTGCTCTCTCAGTGTATTATTAGTTGAAAAACACGTATTTATCGATGAACGATGAAATGATTTAAACGAGTCGATAAACTTACAACTCTCGAAAATATAATGCGTGCCTTCTCTTTGATTGCCTAGCACGTCGCATTGTGTATAAAGGTTAACATGTTAACATTTGGAATTGAATAGAAGATGAACTCAATTCGCTCAAGTGGAACAGATACTCTTACCAAAGTGTGACCACAACATGCGGGTTTGTTTGGTCATCCCATTTTTTTCATTCACCCACTATTTCTCCGACGTTACTCTTTGGTTACATCTATTCAGATATTTTCGTGTACCGTTAAAATCCACGTACTCTCCTTGCCATGGTTGGTGAACCAGGGATAGGCATCCAACGCCCGTGTATCTGAACTAATCTGTTAATTCCTCCTTTATTGCGTTCTTGAATTTCAGCTCTCCCTCCCTATATGAATGACAGAGGCCAAATGCGAGGTCTTTGGAATACACGAAATAAGAACACCATAGTTACGAATTTGCTGAAACAGATCAGACCATCTTCTACTATCCGATTTGTATACCAAAGCGTGATTTAACGACTGCAATTATGCATGACTAAAAGAACAGATCTATTTTATGTGTATAGTGCATCCGTTCTTTTGCAAAGTACAAGACATGAATGGGATAATGTGATTAACAGATGCTGATATAGTTGAAGATGGAATGGTTAGCGGTAATGAATATAATACGGGTTGGTAGTATAAAATGAACTGAACTAGATACCAAGGCAATAAGATACTATACATTTGAGTAAATATAACAAAGCTAAATAAACAAGGAAACATAATATACGTCAATATCACCATTCACTGGTCTATATACTATAAACAAAAAGAACACACCATAAACAAAAATAATAATTCATGAAAGCTTGCCAGGTGTACATAGTCTTTAACTTCTCATCGACACGGCTAATGTTTTTTGTTTTGTTTTATGTCAAACGGTTTAATCAAATTTAATTGCCTTTGCCCAATCAACATGAAACGCATAAAACTGTTCTTATATATATCTGTACAAAATTAGCGCACCTACGACTTGGTAGCAGACTAAAAGAATCGAATACGGGTTGAAACTACATTAGTGTTGACCTAATTGATGCACCATTATATATTAAGTGCGTTTTTAAAATTTACCTCTGAATGGGAACATGTGCCCAAATGCAATGCATTACATGTGCGATGGGCACATGTGCGACGAAAAAGAGAAGAGCCCATCACACATGTAATGCATTGCATTGGGCACTCGTTCCCCCACTGAGAAACATTTTCAAAATCAATAGTTTCAACTTTCAACCCCTATCTCCCCTATGTATTCAAGATAGGCCATGGTATCCCTTTCCTATCTGGGCTGAGGATCTCGGATTCCCAAATCCCTTCTGATTTATTTATAAGCAGTGATAGGCCACGCACAGAATCAATTCCTTAGTGAAAATGCGCATCATACATTTACTCAAAGAACCACTGCGCACCTACGACTTCGTAGCAGACTATTCGTCGATAGTCATACGTGGACAATCGTGTGGACGTTTTGGTACATTTCCAAAAAAATAACTGATGCACATAACAAACGCAACCAACATTCATACCCATCCTCAAACAGTCAGTAACTGACAGTATTCCCTAAATCGCACTACTAAACTAACACGTGCCCACTATGTCCCAGAGAGATCGGTATGGGCACATGTCCGTGTGTGTGCCCAACATGTACATAATGGATCGATTTGGGCACGGGTTTGTTATCAAGAGTTTCCTACGATTACAATGGATTAGGGTAGCATGATATATATATATATATACAATGAGCCCACTTTCACCATCAGCGGGTTACATAGCCTATTGGTAACGTTACGATGTGGACTTGTTATCAACACTTGGTATCATGGGTTCGAATCCGCTCCGATGCCGCTAAAATTTTCTTTTATCATATAATACATGGTGAGTAGCGGTTCTTTTAGTAAATGTATCATGCGCATTTTCACTAAGGAATTAAATCTGTGGCCTACATCACTACTTCTAAATAAATCAGAAGGGATTTGCTAAATCGTTTGGGAAACCCAGATCGTCCGCCCAGATATATAGGATTAACGGTTTAAAGGGATACCATGGCCTATCTTGAATAAATAGGGGAGATAGGGGTTGAAAGTTGAAACTCTTAAGTGCGATTTTTAAAATGTATCTCAGTGGGGGAACGAGTGCCCAATGCATTGCATTAAGTGTGCATTGGGCACTTGTTCTACTTGATCCCATCATACATGTAATGCATAGCATTGGGCACGTGTTTCCACACTAAGGTAAATTCCCATTTTGGCACTAAAAGGTCTTGCAAGTCAACACTAATGTAGTTTCAACCCCTATTTCCCCTCTACCTTCAATTATCAGCCACGCTAGCCTTCTTTAGACAGTATCCTATCCGGGCTTCCAGCCAAACACGCATTAAGAATGTTCAATATTAATTACAGCTCTAGGAAACTCTCTTAATATAGTACACTAATACGTGCCCAATATGTATTTAAGAGATGGGTTAGGGCACCTGTTAGTGTACTAGTTATATAGTACACTAACAGGTGCCCTAACCCATCTCTTAAATACATATTGGGCACGTATTAGTGTACTATATTAAGAGAGTTTCCTAGAGCTGTAATAAATATTGAACATTCTTAATGCGTGTTTGGCTGGAAGCCCGGATAGGATACTCTCTTAAGAAGGCTAGCGTGGCTGATAATTGAAGATAGAGGGGAAATAGGGGTTGAAACTACATTAGTGTTGACTTGCAGGTCCTTTTAGTGCCAAAATGGGAATTTACCTTAGTGTGGAAACACGTGCCCAATGCTATGCATTACATGTATGATGGGATCAAGTAGCACAAGTGCCCAATGCACACTAAATGCAATGCGTTGGGCACGCGAACGTATTTTTATCAATACTTTGTCCCTCAATGTATACCCAGGTCGAAAAAACAGTTGAAAATGAGTTACCAACTGGTACCATTTGATACCAGTTGGGATTAATCAGTCCAGTACTCTCTAACTCTCTCCCCTATTTATTCCAGATAAGCCATGGTATCCCTTTTAACAGTTAATCCTATCTGGGCGGAGGATCTCGGTTTCCCAAACGATTTAGCAAATCCCTTCTGATTTATTTATAAGCAGTGATAGGCCACATAATTAATTCCTTAGTGAAAATGCGCATCATACATTTACTCAAAGAACCACTGCGCTCACGACTTCGTAGCAGACTATTCGTCGATGGTATATATTTGTTCTATTATAGTCATACGTGGACAATCGTGTGGACGTTTTGGTACATTTCCAAAAAAATAAACTGATGCACATAACAAACGCAACCAACATTCATATCCTCAAACAGTCACTAACTGACAGTATTCCCTAAATCGCACTACTAAACTAACACGTGCCCACTATGTCCCAGAGAGATCGGTATGGGCACATGTCCGTGTGTGTGCCCAACATGTACATAATGGATCGATTTGGGCACGCGTTTGTTATCAAGAGTTTCCTACGATTACAATGGATTAGGGTAGCATGATATATATATATACAATGAGCCCACTTTCACCATCAGCGGGTTACATAGCCTATTGGTAACGTTACGATGTGGACTTGATATCAACACTTGGTATCATGGGTTCGAATCCGCTCCGATGCCGCTAAAATTTTCTTTTATCATATAAGACATGGTGAGTAGCGGTTCTTTTAGTAAATGTATCATGCGCATTTTCACTAAGGAATTAAATCTGTGGCCTACATCACTACTTCTAAATAAATCAGAAGGGATTTGCTAAATCGTTTGGGAAACACGGTTGAAAGGGATACCATGGCCTATCTTGAATAAATAGGGGAGATAGGGGTTGAAAGTTGAAACTCTTAAGTGCGATTTTTAAAATGTATCTCAGTGGAGGAACGAGTGCCCAATGCATTGCATTAAGTGTGCATTGGGCACTTGTTCTACTTGATCCCATCATACATGTAATGCATAGCATTGGGCACGTGTTTCCACACTAAGGTAAATTCCCATTTTGGCACTAAAAGGTCTTGCAAGTCAACACTAATGTAGTTTCAACCCCTATTTCCCCTCTACCTTCAATTATCAGCCACGCTAGCCTTCTTTAGACAGTATCCTATCCGGGCTTCCAGCCAAACACGCATTAAGAATGTTCAATATTAATTACAGCTCTAGGAAACTCTCTTAATATAGTACACTAATACGTGCCCAATATGTATTTAAGAGATGGGTTAGGGCACCTGTTAGTGTACTAGTTATATAGTACACTAACAGGTGCCCTAACCCATCTCTTAAATACATAATGGGCACGTAATAGTGTACTATATTAAGAGAGTTTACTAGTGTTGAAATATATATATTGAACATTCTTAATGCGTGTTTGGCTGGAAGCCCGGACAGGATACTGCTAGTAGTATATTACAGATATATAATACATGTACTTAGTATATAACAGTTATATACTACTAGTAGTATATACTGTGTTACGCCGGAACTACTTTCGCCAAACTCAAAATCGAATATGTGCCCGGGGCACGCATTGGAAGATATAGCCAAAACTGGGGCTATATCTTCGGAGACGTGCCCAGGGCACATCGTGATTTACGTGAATAAATTACTCCGCCATGTGATGCGGTCATGTCGAAGTACAGACTTGCTCATTTAATTACTTGGTGTGCATCCGCGTTATAAAATAGTCCCCGTAAACACCATCGACATCACGAAATAACTATTTCACGGTAAAACACAGGACGGGAATTATTTTTCCACTCGAACTTTTTGTAAGATTTTGGTTTGAATTTAAACTTTTTTAACACTTTACCATGCTTTTCCCCTTCAGGAACTAAGTCGAATTCCACACAATCTTCCTCTAAAACATACACTGATCTCCATTCTACCAAATTCATTATTTCAGGTATGAAGCTGATACTGCTGACGATGGAAAATAGTGTCCGTTCAAACGCAAACCCCTTTTCAATGCGAACCAATCATGTCTCGATACCGTATCGATAAGACGATAACGTACTACGCGTACGAGCTTTAATTGATCTAGCAGACGACGATCGGATATCGAGGCGCGCATGCGCATGATGGCTTATGCATGCGCATGCGCATGCATATGCATCGGTGTCTTTATCATAACTTTAACCCTAAAAAGACTGGGCTATTTTGAACCTTGAAAAAACTGGGGGGGGGGGGGCTAAAAGGGCCCCCCCCTAAGATCTCGGCAACCGAAACTCTGATCGACTCCAAATTTGGCAACGTGATAGATGTCCATGAATTCTACAATATTGCGTAGTTGAAATTTTTTTAAAAATTAGAATATGCTAATTAGAGCTAATTAATTATGCAAAAATTGTATTTTTTTGTAGTTTTCGTAGTTTTCTCGGCAATCGAAACTCCAATCAACTCCAAATTTGGCATGGTGATAGATGTCCATGAGCCATACAATATTGCATAGTTAAATTTTTTGTTCTAATTATAATATGCTAATTAGAGCTAATTGATTATGCAAAAATTGCATTTCTTATGTATTTCTTTGTTTGTTTTACATATGTTTTTTATTGTTTTTTCAATGAAAATAATTATTGACCATTATTCAACCATTTTTAGCCCAAAATTAAATGATTGCAGTGATTAGAATAAAAAATAATGAAGATTTTGTCTTTTCTAGGAAAAAAAATCAATTTCCATAGGATTTGTACACAAATCACAAAATTTAGCGATTTTCGGCCCGACGCTCACTTACAAAAGGTCACGTGACTTTTGAACTGTATACCCGGTCGTCGCAAATTTAGTCTCAAAAGTTGCGCAAGACTTCAATGAAAAAACTCATGAAGTCGCGCGACAATATCTGCGCGCGTTGCGGAATTATCGCGAAAATAGAGGAGGGGGGGGCTAAATCAGCCCCCCCCAGTCTTTTTAGGGTTAAAGGGGTAAAACAGTTTTGGTAAGGCTGAGCTTTAGTAACCAAAACCTGCACAAATACACTACAAATAGTTACATAAACTCCACCATGCTCGTAATGTATAGACAATTACAAACGACTAATTATAAAGCCTGTTATCGTTCAAAAAGAGCCATTAAAACACAAGAGGGCCCACTACAAAAAATCATTGGTTTAAACCATTTTTCATACAAAATTATGTAGGCCTATGTGATGTTTTGTTGAAATAATGATCAGATAGAGAGATCATCAACAACTATTTAAAAACCTCTTTCATTGGCAATTTTTAAACTAAGTGTAGGCATTTTTAAATAAAAAATAAAAAAATCATCAAATAAATCTGGGCCCCAGATTTATTCCGATTCATATTTATTATTGATATTTCAGCCGTTTCTGAACCGATTTTGATCAGATAAAGTTTATTCTGCCATTAAAATTGTATTCTCTTTCAAAGAGATCATCAACAACTATTTAAAAACCTCTGCGTAAGCCTTTAAAAAATCTTAAATCATCGAATAAACGATCGTATACATTTATTTATATTTCAGCTCTTTCTGAACCGATTTTGATGAAATAAAATTGTATATATATGCTCTTTCAAATTTGACACTCAGTTTTTCATTACCTCACAACAAACTGATTTCGTGTAGCGCCCTCTATACCAAAACTTAACTACCCCTTTAACATTCAACAAAATAATATAATTGGCAAATATAAATAAAAATAATTATTACAAAAATATTCAAAATTCAGCACAATAAAGTCATAACCAAAAAATAATATAAGTAAATAAGTAAATAAGACAGGCCTAAATGCAGATATGCATGAGTAAATAAAAATACTAATAGCTGCTACTCAATTGGATTTTAAGTCTTTTCACAAATGTATTTAATACAGTCTTGCAGTCTTGTACATGAAATAATAATGATTCAATAACTGTCATTTCACATATTCTTTTATCGCAGTGAAAATGGAAGTCATGCGTTTATTCGCCCTTGCCCTTGCCCCCCACCCCCCCCCCCCCCCCCAACACACAAAAAACAAACAAAACATAAAACACGCGTATAATGAAAATCAAAGTTTCCCCCTAACAAATAATGATCACAAACGATAGAACTTACATTCTTGGTCACAATGCACTTCTTGAAGTTATGTTGTCAAAATGTCTCCTCAGATTCGCCGAAGAATGACGAAAACAAACGCAAGAATAAGTTATATTCGTATTACTAGAGTTGATTTCTTTTAGGCTACAGATATAACTATTATGAGCTCCGTGGAAAATGATTGTAAAATGAAGTAATCAGCTGTCAAAACTGCGCATATATATTAGACGCTGTTAAAATCACAACAGTTTCATCCTTTGGGCCGAGCTATCTCTTGAAATTATGCTGCCCAGTTTGAGAACGAATGAATTATAACTATGCAAATTAATACACACTTCGATATTCTAGCAAATAATGACGGAACCACGCACAATAAAAAATCCAGAAAGTTTAATTTTCAGAATGTAACACACCAATGGCATGAAATCATATTATGATTCCGTTATCCATATCGAACTATCCGTTCACAAAATATAAAGTTATAATCTACAAAATATTGTCGTTGTGTTGTTTTCCGTGGCGTATACGGTATACTGGTTGGACCATTTGAAGGGGGAGGGGTGTACAAAAAATGATAGGGGCCACATTACTTGTCTTTTTTTAATTTCGTGAAGAACTTCCCCTTATACGTATTTGATTGTTTGTATTACATTATTTGGGTGCATATGCCTCCATGCCCCCACCCCTTGACGCTACGCCACTTTTCGATGTTGCACTCCGTGCGGTATGACCAATTTCCTATTGCAACATGCAAATCCATGTCTGATAGTACTTGTGCAATGGATCAACACCGGCTGGGGGAATCCCACATTGGCGAAGATAAAGGAGAACAATGGGATGTGAAGGATTAAGGGGGAGCACATGGGGGGGGGGGGGGGGTCCATATAGTCCTAATGTGTGGAGAGATTCGCGTGGAAATATCAAATTAAAATAACTTATTTGAGCTGTAATGAAAGTGAAAGGATGTGGGGACAAAGGGATATTTGCATGTCCACCGGTTGGGACTGTGTGCCCCCCTTTTTATTTCGGGTTGGGGGGGGGGGGGGGGGTTAAACTAAAGTATTTAATTTCACTTTCAATTGTTCGGAGTACACGCTGCCCCTCGTGATGTGATAATAGAATATTATATAGATATAATTTAATGTTTGCGTATAAATGAATGCATTCTTGCAATGAACAAAGAGAATAATATAAGCCAACTTAAAACCAATCACTTTTGTTCAAATGGTTCATTATTTCCGTGCATTATCTCTCTCATCCCACACAACGATATGTGTTTGTACAAAACGTAAATAACATTGTTTGCCTAGAATTAAAGTTCAAGTAGAACTGCGATAACGTGGGGAAATCCAGCACAGACGCATCAAAGTGAATGCAGGAATGGGTGAATCCCTTTGCGCATGCGTTGCCCCCTCGTGCCCGCGTTTAAAGGGACTTAAAGGTATGGTGACAAGAAAACTGCCTCAAAATTGGGTTTTACTGTATCTAAGGTAGATTTTCATGAAGATTACTAATACAAACATATTTTCCTCGTGGGAAAACCCGGTAAAATAAAAAAATCAACTTGTAAATTCTCTTTCGGAACCCCCGTAAAAAAACTGAGTCCCGGGCGAACAAAAAATGACGTCATCTTTGTGACGTCACCGGCAGGCAATCGCAGTTTAGCTCGGTCATAGACGTACACGCTGAGTACAATACTCACGTTGACACAGAGATATTATTTCCATTTGTTTCAATATTTGCAAACATTTGTTCAGGTTTATATCATGGGACGATATACACTCAGATGTGTAGCTGCATCCTGCTACAATTCATTTCTTAGCAATTCTTAAGCATTTTCAGTAAAACCTCAATTTACAAGCAAAAACGAGTTTGTTTTACAAGCAAGTCATAGGCTCTGCATGTAAACAATGCACATTCCTCCGCGTTGCGGTCTGCAAGTGATGTCATGAATCGGGTGACACGTGCGCACATTTCCGCTCTGCTATAAATGACTTTTTTTAGGAGCATGGAACGCCGATGCGTAATAAAGCAAAAAAGTTGCATGAAATTTACCTTTTTTTCCCAACTTAAGGATTTCTTTGAAAAAAAGAGTGTGGTATATCAATAAAGGCACATATTTAAAGCTATAAACCTGAATCAAAGCCGGGATTGCACCCCTCCTTTAAAGGGGTAGTAGGGGAGACCGGGGCTAAAAGTAACAGGGGTACGTTGTAACACAGCCTGTTACTCCACCGTAAATGGCGTACCTACGTTTAAACCAAATCTGCTGTGTTCACCATTACCGATCTTGCTTTACATGAGAAATCGCGAGGAGTGAGTGCAGGAGAGTAAAATTATCTCAAAGTAAAATATGAATTTTGCAATATTTTTGTCATAGTGGGTAGAGATTGTGAAATTATACAAGTTGGCAGGTATGATGTGAAATGATGTTGTTTCAAGCACATTTGGCATGTTAAAAAGTGATGGCACGTGGCTTTGTTTTTGAGAAAAAAAGATTTTTGTACACACTGACACACCGGGGCACGTTGTAACGGGAGACGTTGTGACGGGATGTTACAACGTGCCCCGGTGTGTCAGTGTGTACAAAAATGTTCATTTCTGAGTACCTACACATTCGTGCACCATGTTAATGTTTGAAATATTAATTGGCAAAAAAAACATGAAGCAGGCCCTAGCAAACAGTATACATACATTCTATCAGATTCAGAATCATTTTTCGTGCCTTTAAGTTTCTTTAGCATACATGTAACAACTTGCCCCGAGAGCGGGGCAAGTTGCAACATGGCATTTTCATTTTTTATCACCTCGTTTACTGAGAACTACGTGATATCTAACCATGGTATTATGTGTCACACTAGCATACACTTTGAACATTAGTAACATATCGGTAATTGAACTTACAGACAAAACGATTTCATTTTATGGCTAAAACTTTAAAAAGTGTTACTTTTAGCCCCGGTCTCCCCTACAGTTTTGGTAAGGCTGAACTTTAGTAACCAAACCTAGACAGTAACATTATAAACTAATATTTATAGCTATTAGTAGTAGTAGAAGTAGTAGTAGCAGCAGTAGTAGTAGAAGTAGTAGTAGTAGTAGTAGTAGAGTAGTAGTAGTAGTAGTAGTAGTAGTAGTAGTAGTAGTAGTAGTAGTAGTAGTAGTAGTAGTAGTAGTAGTAGTAGTAGTAGTAGTAGTAGTAGAGTAGTAGTAGTAGTAGTAGTAGTAGTAGTAGTAGTAGTAGTAGTAGTAGTAGTAGTAGTAGTAGTAGTAGTAGTAGTAGTAGTAGTAGTAGTAGTAGTAGTAGTAGTAGTAGTCGTCGTCACTGGCGTACTGGTGGGGGGGGGGGGGGGGCTTGGGGGCGCTTCCCCCCCAAATAATTCGATAACAGTGATTGAAAGAAAAGAGTATTTCTTTTGACAAGAAAACTCAGATTTTACTTCATGTCAAGTCAAATTTCCTTCCCAAGTATATGCACCAGATTGCATAAGTTCAACTAAAACATTGCAAAAGCACCTTTACCGTGCACCCACCTACCATCACACCCTCCCATCACCCTTCCCCCTCTCGGTTATCGTTTCGCTCCCTCGGGAATCGGTCTTGTATACGTCTGGAATACAATGTTCATGTTGTTTTGTCATAAAATAATGCTTTTGATGCACTGTTTGAACTGAATATGTCACTTTGCGAATATTATTTTGGGGGTGCATTTTTGTTTTTCTTCATGAATCAATCCTAAACTCTTCTGGTTAAGAATCATGACGCACTAACGCACATTGTATTGTAGTACATGTCGTCAAGTCAGAATTGCCGTTAGTTAGTATCATATCTATAATTCAATACACAGTAGTGACAGGAAGTCTGCGTGTTTTGATTTTGATTGAATAACCCTCGTTCATGTCGTTTATAAGCCGAAGGTCGACATTCATAAACAATAAGTTAACACCACCAACGTCCACGCCCACGCCCTGCGGTACAGTCATGTTTATGAAGTTATTGCGTGGGTATTACAATTAAATTGATGGCCTCCAGTCGAAATGCACAAATATACATGTACAATACATTATTGTTTTCCATCCTTAACCGCACAGGACGAAATAGATACCTGACATTGCGTGTAATCTCATAATTACTTTCACTGTCCCAGACAGAGTATTTGTTCTCGTCTGTTCCCTGATCGTTTATACTTCATTCCCAACTTATAAAAGGAAAATCAGAGTTCAGCATAGTTATTTTTGTACCAGACTAGTAGAAATGGGTTGCCGTTGGGGGTGGTGACGTCATTGATGACGTCATGATTATCGATCTGTTGTGATGACGTCATGGGTTGTTTGTAAACAAACAAATGACGTCACGGGTTGTTTGTCAACAAATGTTGCGTAATAACAACAAACATGGCTTTTGGTCACAACAACACATGCGTATTAGGTTCCCCCGCCAATACTTGTATCAACATCGTTACACAATTCCCCCCCCCCCCCCTCCCCCGCCCCCATAATTATTTATAAACATTGGGTCTAAAAGAGTTCGAACATTTTCTGCACCAATTTTCGTACGAAAATCTAATGGAAGATCTTATCCCTGCTCTTGTATGTGACACAGTTCTTGTACAACAGTTGGGATATGATATCCGCTTACAAAAATACAATAGCAAAATTCACACACACCATGTCCCACCCCAACCAAATGATATTTTACCCTTACCATCACCCCAAGATGTTGATTCGCTGATTAGACCTTCGAACATTTCCTGCACTTTAGCCAGAAAAATAAAAGCATTGCCCTTGCGGTACAACGAAATGATTGCTGGTGTTATAAACCGCTTCATCTCCTCTGACGATAATTGCACGGGTGGGTCAATCAGCAGCTCAACAAGTAGGTCTGGAGAAAAATAATAACATAACATAAATATCAATATTTTCTGGATAAACTATGGTGTTTTACAATAGATACAATTCTGTTAATATATCGCTAATGTGAGTGTGTGTGTGTGTTTGAGTGAGTGCGTGTGTGTAGTATTACAAATTAAAACTCACCATCGTACGGTCTTTCAGTGAAGCCTAACATCGTTTTCCAGAGATGTTGTGCCAAGAAGACGCCTAGAAGAAACCATAGATGTTCTGGGAGATCTGTCAAAATATTGCAATAATAATAATAAATACAAACTATATTAATTATAAGCATACATATATCAACATACAAGTATGCGTATTATATAGAATCATTTTAAAGACGCATTAATATATCTCAATAAATAAAAACTATAATAATGGTAAAACATTCATATTTAAACATTCAAATATGCGTATAATATAGAATCATTTTAAAGCCACACTAATATATTTCAATAATTAAAAACTATAATAATTGTAAAACATACATATTCAAACACGTAAGTATGCGTATTATACAAAATCAAGACACATAATTATATTTCAATAAATAAATACATGATAAAAATATTGTTAAAATCAAACATACTCAAATTGTTCTTCCGTTTAAACCTGATGATTTCTGGTGTTTCAAGAACTGGTGCCGATTCCATTTTACCGGTATACTTTCTTCCGCAAGTCAAATTACACAAATACACGTCAAAGCGACAAAAACTCTCTGCGAGTCAGGCAAGAAATCCCTGTCGGGCAACCCATCCCTGTCGGGCAACAAATCCCTGTCGGGCAACCCATCCCTGTAGTGAGAAACCGTCAACGACATCGGCGTCGCAAGAACAAAGCCGGCAAGAAGCTTAATAAGCTAAAGGCGTTTATTGAGACGGTGAGGGAGAAAAACATCGTGGTCGTCATGCTTTAGGTGGCACCGCAACGGTGCACCACCAAAAACAAATGTTCTTTTAAGAACCACCAAACGTTTAAGAAAGAATTCATATATACTCTGATTGTTTATATTCTAACAGGTGTATCAAACCATCACACACAACCCTTACTTTCTTTAAAGAAACAATTCAAAGATACTTTTATTTTTACTGTTTGACTGTTTGCTTGTTTGCTTGTTTTTTTGTTGTTGTTTTTTGTGTGTATAGTATGTGTGGGTTACATACGTGATATGTATATCAGTAGGTAGAGTTACCCAAGTACCTAACAGTCCATTTCATGTGCGTGTACATGTATTGCATCAAACTTTACAACCAATTTTCTCGCTTTAAAAGTAACATTTATTAACAAACCTAGATTACGCAATGTGTGTTGACTTCTGTTGACATTTTACAACCAAAACAGATCCAATGTTTTAAACAAGTAGGGGGGCAATTGCGCCACGATGTTGATACAAGTATTGGCGGGGGACCCTATTACGAATGTGTTGTTACTTATCTTACAACCAAAATTCGGGCCAGTAAGAGTGGACCATTAAGAGAAGGAGAGAGGAACATTCCTTTGATGGTATCTTCAACATTTAATTTGCGTTTGGCATCGTAGCTATCTCGATAGTTATAGTAAAAACCTAAGACAATTTAAAAAAACATCTTGATAAAAAATCAGGCACAGTGTGTTTAACCAATTAAAAGTTTAATTTTTAATCGCAAGCCCGCGGAGATCTTTTACGCACCAAAACCTATTTATGAATAATAAACATTAACTTGAATCATCTACGCGCCAAAAAACCCTAGCGATAGTTTGCGCCATTTTATGATTAATGATAACAATAATATAACTTGAAGCGCGCCAAAAACCTGCGCCAGGAATTGTTAGGCACGAAAAAATGGTAATCATCATATATCCCGTGAGCGTACACTTTATGCCTAAGTTTGGCGGGGACCCTATTACGAATGTGTTGTTACTTATCTTACAACCAAAACAGACCCAATGTTTATAAATAATTATGGGGGCGGGGGAGGGGGGGGGGGGGGAATTGTGTAACGATGTTGATACAAGTATTGGCGGGGGAACCTAATACGCATGTGTTGTTGTGACCAAAAGCCATGTTTGTTGTTATTACGCAACATTTGTTGACAAACAACCCGTGACGTCATTTGTTTGTTTACAAACAACCCATGACGTCATCACAACAGATCGATAATCATGACGTCATCAATGACGTCACCACCCCCAACGGCAACCCATTTCTACTCAGACTGCAAGCCGAAGTAGCAGTATTACACCTGAAATATATCAATCGATAACGCGTATGTAAAGATATAATAAATTAATGGAGTGGACGAGTGATATGAACTTACTTATTTAACTCTTATGCATTTTTTGTACGAATTTACTTATAAAACTTACATATTCTGTTTGTGTATTTTATTTTGTAGTCAGTGGCGTAATGAGCGAAAACTTTTTTTTTTTTTTGGGGGGGGGGGCTAAACCAAATCCGCATCACCACCGGATATTGCGAGGGAGCGTGTGTGTGGGAGGGGGGTGTCCCCCTCCCACGGTAGGGAGCTTTTGCGTTTTTGGACTTGAAACTGTGCAATCTGGTGCATACATAGAAAGGAAATTCTGACTTGACGACTTGTACTATACTGTGGGTAAGTGCGTCATGATTCTACAGACCGAAAAAGAGGTCATATTTGTTTCATGAAGAAAAACAAATATGCACCCCCAAAATAATATTCGCAAAGTGACATATACGATTCGAACAGTGCATCAAAAGCCAAATTAGTTATGATACAACAATATGAACATTGTATTCCAGACGTAGACAAGACCAATCCGATTACTGAGGGAGCGAAACAATTACCGAGAGGGGGAAGGATGATGGTAGGGTGTGATGGTAGGTGGGTGTCCGCCCGTGCACGGTAAGGGTGCTTTTGCAATGTTTTACTTGAAATTATGCAATCTGGTGCATACTTGGAAAGAAATTCTTCCTTTTCTTCTTCTTCTTGATTATGAGCCGAAGGTCGACATCTTGACTAAATAAATACTCCCTTTTCAATCACTGGTATTGAATTAGATATAAACCATGATTGAAGTTTTATTGGGGGGGGGGGGGGGGTTGTCATATTCTTATTAACAATAAAAGCACGGGACAGGTTTCGGTTTTTCAAATTTTCCATTTCGTTCAAAAGATATTTGCGATTGAAGTGTTCAGATATGAAATTGTCTACGGGATAATTTAAGCCGTGTACAAAGTAAGTGCAATGAGTTAGTGAATATCACTTTGCAATTTCGCTCATATCTCAGTCAAAAAACATCCAATTAACGTGAAATGTTCACACATTACTTTGGGGACATATCAGATCACACCAATACACATTTTATTGATCACTCATCACTGTTTGCACTTGCCAACATAGTTACTAGATCCCTTTAAAAATAAACAGACATGCGTTGCACGTACGTGGGGGGTCGTGCACTTTGTTTGGCTTGACGGTTGCCCCCACCCCCACCCCCACTCCCACTCTACTCTCCCCCTCCATTGACCCTGGCTACTCAATTCGAAAGTTCAATGTGCTAATGGCGTAATGTATTCTATCAGAGTGAACATAACAAAATCCCGAAAAACAACATCAAAGTGCAATTTCAGGAGGAAGTTGGCGAGTGCAATTTCAAGAGGAAGTGGGCGTATATATATGTAATTGGCACATGACACATGAAAGGCACATCAATCATATTCAACATAATTCGACACATATGATGCCTGATCGTTATGATCAATAAACACCATGACATTACTAGTATATTGCTCAGCTAGCTGTGTTGTTTTCACCGTTCTAAAGCAAGTAAATGTACATGGACTCGAAAACAAAACATGCAGGAAAAGCACCCAGTAGCGTAGACAGGTTCTTACACCTGGGGGGGATGATTTGCTGTTCAGTTCACCGGACCAAGACTAATTTGTTCGCGGCCGAGACCACCTGCCCAAATATTTTGAGACCAAGGCAATTGCTTGGAAGTCCTCTCATTTCGAGACCAAGTACTTTCACAATTTTCGAGCCCGAGACCAAGTACCTTCAAAGTTGAAAACCCCTCTCAGTGGGGGGGGGGGTTCCGTAAACAATTTTCGAAGCCGAGACCAAGTACTTTCAAAATTTTCGAGACCGAGACCAAGTACCTTCAAAGTTGAAAACCCCTCTCAGTGGGGGGGGGGGGGGGGGGGGGGGGGTTCCGTAAACAATTTTCGAAGCCGAGACCAAGTACTTTCACAATTTTCGAGCCCGAGACCAAGTACCTTCAAAGTTGAAAACGCCTCTAAGTGGGGGGGGGGGGGGGGGGGGGGGGGGGGGTTCTGTAAACAATTTTCGAAGCCGAGAACAAGTACTTTCAAAATTTTCGAGTCCGAGACCAAGTACCTTCAAAGTTGAAAACCCCTCTCAGTGGGGGGGGGGGGGGGGGGGGGGGGGGTTCCGTAAACAATTTTCGAAGCCGAGACCAAGTACTTTCAAAATTGTCGAGACCGAGACCAGGTTCATTCAACTCTCTCAGTTCAAATACTTTCACAATTTTCGAACCCGATACCGGAGATCTTTGACAATTTTAGGTACCGAGATCGGGTTTTAGTCGGTTGTTACCACGTTTTAGTCGGTCGAGACCAGGTTTTAGACGGTCAAGACGGCTTAAAAGTAGTCTCGAGACCAGCTAAAATGTGAAAAGGGGGGTTCAAACCCCCCCCTTACAGCCATTTTTGGGTAAAAGGGGGGGGGGGGGGGTTGAACCGCCAAACTCCCCCCCCCCCCCAGGGTACGCCTATGCATACAAGTAATGTTTTTTTTTTCACTCGTATAGATACACACAACAAAATATATCCTTCCCTAAAACCTGGGGGGGATGATTGTACATGTCATCCCCCCCACCTTGTGAGGTGGGGGGGATGCATCCCCCTCATCCCCCCCGTTGTCTACGCCCCTGAAAGCACCGTGAGGTCCGTGACACCATATCTACATAACAACGGTCATAGCTTGATTGATATATCAAAATTTGATATATCCAGCAAGCTATGACCGTTGTTTATAAGTAGATATGCGTACAATTAGAGTACGAGGGAAAACATGATAAGTATACAATTTGAATATAAGACTACCAGAGAAAGGGGGAGAGGAGGGGGAACGAGAGGGGGACTGGGTGGAAAAGGGAGGGGAGGGGAGGGGTCGGGGATAGAAAGACCAATCAGACCAATCTGTTTGTAAACCAGCTATTTAATAGCTGGTTTACAAACAGATTATCAAAACTGCACGAAAATTAACAGTTACCGTATACGAAAAATATGTTATGTCGGAGTTGATAATAATAACCACTTCAACTGTTTGCCTGGAGCAAAGACTACGTGAACTGGGGAATCCCAATTTTCATCGTCGGTCAATCACAGTAAAAAATGTATCGCGATTTGGTCTACGCTCTGCTCCCGGAAATTGAAAACCAGCCAAACTTTTACTCAAATATCATTATTTTCTATTTCCAAAAAGATTACATTTTAAAGTTCTCTATAACATGTATAATATACAACTCTGTACAAGTCTCATCTAAAATATTTGCACCGTTTCGTTTGAATTTGATTTATGCCAAGGCTATGAATAATGAACTTATAGAGGCGTCGATCCGTTTTTGTAATTGGGGGGCAAAATTTGCCAGAGTCACCGGTGCGAGCCCCACATTGGCATGCCCAGAATTTAAGGACTGGGGGGGGGGGGGGGGGGGGTTTGGATGGGGTAGAAAATAGTTTTCAACCCGAATGAAACCCCAGCAGGGGATCTAACGCGGAGCCCCAGAAGCTTTTGGGTTTTATCCATTAGGAACTTTCAAGATGTATATAGGAATACAAAGTCCATCTATTTGATTACAGAACAAGTTTATCTCTGCACATGTTTGGACGCGTCTTGATGGCTCTGAATGGGTTGAGTCAAGGGGCATCCACATTGGGGGTCTTAATGGGGGACCATGGGGTGGAGCCCCCGAAAGCTTTTAGTTTGAGACATTTAGAACTGCTATCATGTGTGGAAACATATTATAAAATAGTGAAACTATATTTTGTATATTAGCATATTTTTAAAGGGCATAGCGAGGAACAAAATTGAACGAGTGAAGGTGGTCAAATGGTCTTATAACTGTGGCCTAGTGGGCACATTAGTCCCGAAAGCTTGTTGATATAATCACTTTTGAAATCAAAGATGTTTCTTTATAAGGGATACTAATATCAATTTGAATCAATGTTAGCTTAATTTACGACCTTTTCAAAACGTTTTGAACATGTGGGATACTGGGACCCCTTATTACCCTTGCCGGGGGTCCACGGACGGAGCCCCCGGAAGCTTATGGATTTTTGCATTTTAGCACTCTCAAGATGGTATAAAAGAGTTGATCTTTTATGGGTGGTGTGTATAAAGCGTGCATGACAATGCAGTAGCGAGGAGCGGCCTTGCATCGGATATTTCCATGTGCTCCTGTACATAGGCGCCGGAAGTGGGGGGGCGGGGGGAGGCGGCCGCCCCCCAATCCAAAAAGTGGGGGGGCAAAACGCATTTTTGCCCCCCAAAAAGCCCCCTCCCCACTCAAAAAAAAAAAGAAAGAAAGAAAGAAAAGTGAAAAGAAAAGATTGTTAATTCTAACGTTTAAAAACTGAGTTAAACATCCATTTAAAATTTTCGCTGCGCGCTTCGCGCGCAAACAAATGATCTCAGTTTGTTATGTAACTTTCGTATGGTCGTCTGGGTGGGGTTTTCTGTACCGGTCCACGTAGTTCCTCTGTAGGTTTTCATTGCCCTGCTGTTTGTGTGATGTGCACCAAATCGCACAATTACAAGTAAATAAATGCAAAATCTATACCCCCCCACCCCCCCCCCCCCCCCCCCCCCACTCCCCCTCGCTCGGGACTCATTTTTAGCTGTTATAGCTATGATGGTGGATCATACAAATGTGTCATATCATCCATATGGTTTATGTTTTTTATGCACCAGATTGCACCATTTCCAAGTATTAAAATGCAAAATCTTCCCCGTGGGAGGGGGATACCACCTCCCAAACCCTCCCCCTCTGGCTCTGCCCCAGCCCTTGGTTGCTTCGCTCCCTCGGGACTCATTCTTAGCTGTTAGCTATGATGTTGAATCATACAAATGTGGCATATGGTTTATGTTTTTATGTAGAAGATTGCACCATTTCAAGTATAAAAATGCAAAATCTTCCCCGTGGGAGGGGGATACCTCCTCCCAAACCCTCCCCCTCTGGCTCTGCCCCAAGCCTCAGTAGCTTCGCTCCCTCGGGACTCATTTTTTGTTGTAAGCTATTTAGTTGGATCATACATAATGTGGCATATGGTACATGTTTGTATGCACCAGATTGCACCATTTCAAGTATAAAAATGCAAAATCTTCCCTGTGGGAGGAGGATACCCCCTCCCAAACTCTCCCCCTCTGGCTCTGCCCCAGCCCTCGGTCGCTTTGCTCCCTCGGGGCTCATTTTTGCCTGTGAGTATGTTGTTGGATCATGTTTTTATGGCACCACATTGCACAATTTCAAGTCCCAAAAGCTCCCGTGACCGTGGGAGGGGAGGGGGTGGGGGGCAGTGGCGGATCTACGGGGGGGGGGGGAGGGTTAGGGATTCAAACCCCCCCCCCCCTTAGGCTGAAAATGTATCAGTGAAAAAATGAAGAAAAAAATAACTTACGGGGGTTCAAAATAGCAAAACAAATCGAAGTGAACAAAAAAGTGAACAAAAATCACTTACGGGGGTTCAAAATAGCAAAAAAAAGTCGACGCTTCGCGGCCCGTGGACGAAAATGAAAAAAAGGTAAAAAAAAAAAAATCACTCACGGGGGTTCAAAATATCAAGGGTTCGTGGACGATTGGGTCAACCCCCCCCCCCCCCTTAGCAAAAGGATAGATCCGTCCCTGAGGGGGGGGGGGGGGGGGGGGCAACCCCGTGAGTGTGATTGAGCATGAGCCCCTAAATACATAAATCGTGAGCCCCCTTTGAGTTTTGCCCCCCCAATCCAAAACTGCTTCCGGCGCGCCTGCTCCTGTACTATAGAGCCATTGATAGGACATTGGGACAAAATATTGAATCTGCGTTCAGCGCTTGTGGACAGAATTGAAAGATTATTTTAGATTATTTTATTTTCTGTTTCGGTGTTCTATAAAAGAGGGTTTTGTGTGCATTTGAGAAATTGCATTGCCCAACACATATCGAAATGTGAGTTCCCACAACCGAATTGAAGCTTGCAACATTGGGAATTAAATGGGTAGTTCAGTTGTGGTATAGAGGCGCTGCATGAAATATTTTGTTTGTGCGATAATGAAAAACTAAGTGTGAAATCTAAAAGAGCATACAATTTTAATGGCAGAATAAACTTTATTTTATCAAAATCAGTTTAGAAACGGCTGAAATATCAATATATATACTCCGCAAAAAAAGAAACTGGACACTTTTATAAGTTGAAATATTTCATATTAATGTACGATAAAGTGTACATGATCATATATCAAATTAAAGGGAATTTAGTCCTCTACATGCAGGGTATAACTTAAAGGTGTAATCGTTCATGCATGAAATGCCATGGTCAATTAACACTAGCAAGGTCTGTTTTCAAAAATAGCAAAACAATGGAGGACCACACCATTCGACTGAAATGATAGTAAGCGTTTCACTTAAAACAAGATGAGCGGGGCAAGTAAATTATGACATTATTCACCTTTATTGTTATGAACAAACTCTGGAAATACAAATTTGTCAATAAAACAGGGTCAGGTTATGAGAGCATTATCATACTGGTCTGTATTACAGGCATGAAGCTTGTCTATTTCATGTGTCCCCTGCAATTTTAACCATAGTTACCTAGAGAAATGTCATGTTAAAGACTGCCCAAATGTTTGACCAAGGGTGATTTCAGGTTTTGAAGATCTTTGGACTACGGTATAATTCTTCAGAAGAATTTATACCATTTTCATGCTGAAATAAGGGCACAAACTGTGGTTTTGACTAATAATGCTTTGCCATGGAATTCCCCATTTTGTTACTTTTGGATGAAAATAACACCTATAACGTTCACAATTTGTCTTCATTTATACTCTTTATTGAGATGAAGATAGAAAAGGTCACATTTGTAATGAAAACTTATGCCATCTCATGAATATAGCGTTTAAGATTATGCTTATCAACATTTATATGGTTGAGTGGATGTTCCATTTTTGCTATTTTTGAAAACAGACCTTGGTGTGGTTAATTGACCGTGGCAAGTCATGCATGAATGATTTCATCTGGATTTCATGCGAATATTGAAGAGGGTAATTTTATCTTTCATTTGATATACAATATCATATATTTTATCGTTAATGAATACGAAATATTTGGTCTCATACAAGTGTCCAGTTTCTTTTTTTGCGGAGTATATATCCGATCAGAATAAATCTGGGGCTAAACACACTATTTACACCAGAGGTTGGTGTGACCAGAGCCGTATATTACGGCTAGGCTCTGGGTGTGACTAACCAATGCGCACTGTTTGAAGAGCGCCCACTGCGGTGCAGCATAATCAATGCGAGCAGACTACAGTAACCTGTTGAACACTGATCGATATCTATCACTCATGTTCGTGGTGTTGAAGTTCGCGATAAATCCACACCAAACAGACGACTCTCGGGTGTCCATAAGCAAGTATGTACATGCCATATATAGCCTCTAGTTTTCTTCGTTTTCAGTACCATTTGATATACATAAATCAACACGCCATATTATAAATGCCACTGGCACCTTTTTAAAGTGATACACTCAGCTTTAACCCTAAAAAGACTGGGGGGGGGGGGCTGATTTAGCCCCCCCCCTCCTCTATTTTCGCGATAATTCCGCAACGCGCGCAGGTATTGTCGCGGGACTTTATGAGTTTTTTCATTGAAGTCTTGCGCAACTTTTGAGACCAAATTTGCGACGACCGGGTATACCGTTCTAAAGTCACGTGACCTTTTGTAAGTGAGCGTCGGCCTGAAAATCGCTACATTTTGTGATTTGTGTACAAATCCTATGGAAATTGATTTTTTCCTAGAAAAGACAAAATCTTCATTATTTTTCATTCTAATCACTGCAATCATTTAATTTGGGGCTAAAAATGGTTGAATAATGGTCAATAATTATTTCCATTGAAAAAACAATAAAAACATAAGTCGAAAAAACAAAGAAATACATAAGAAATGCAATTTTCGCATAATTAATTAGCTCTAATTAGCATATTATAATTAGAACAAACAATTTAACTATGCAATATTGAATGGCTCATAGACATCTATCACCATGCCAAATTTGGAGTTGATTGGAGTTTCGATTGCCGAGAAAACTACGAAAAATACAAACAAATACAATTTTCGCATAATTAATTAGCTCTAATTAGCATATTCTAATTATTATTTTTTTTTAAACTATGTAATATTGTAGACCTTATGGACATCTATCACGATGCCAAATTTGGAGTCGATCGGAGTTTTGGTTGCCGAGATCTTAGGGGGGGGGGGCCCTTTTAGCCCCCCCCCCCCCCCCAGTTTTTTTAAGGTTCAAAATAGCCCAGTCTTTTTAGGGTTAATACGGTAAACACTCAATTTGAGCTCGATCTATATTGTATTTCTGTGCGTTTGATTTGCAAGAGCGCCCACTGCGGTGCAGCATAATCAATGCGAGCAGGTCTACTGGTAACCTGTTGAACACTGATACCTAACACTTCGTTATTATTCGTGGTGTTGAAGTTCGCGATAAATCTTCATAAAGGAGGTAACTCCACACAGAGCAGACGCCTAAGTCTCGGGTGTCCGTATAAAAGCGAGATAAATCTCAATCATCGTATATATTTATAATGCTACACCGGGATCGAGTAACTATGTTGACATGTTCACAAACTGACGAAGGGTTGATAAAATGTGTATTTCTGTGATCTGATATGTCCACTGTGTAAATTCCATGGTAAATTAATTTCTTAATTATTACTGAACAATGAGCGAAATGCAAAATAATATTTGCTAACCCATTGCACTAACTTTTTACACAGTTGAGAGTCCCCCAGGGAGACTTTCAAATCCGAACATTTTTAGTAATACATTAATATCTTTATAACTTAAATAAATTCGGGAAAACCGAAACCTGTTCCGTGCTTCTAATGGTAATATGAATACAACGAGCTATGTGAGAACCGTTAGAGTTCTAAGTAAGTTTTGTTGATGTTGATAATGTTACTAGATCCCCTTAAAGTACTTCGAGCAGGCATCAATACCCAAATGTATTTCTAATGTTTCTCAGCTTTTTAATGCAAACCTTCAAAAGGAAAACAATAAATCAGTACCTATGCGAACTGTATTCGCTATGTGTAAGGCTTAGTTTAAGTGTAACGTAAATCAGTGGATATAATGTATAAATATCAAAAATGTTTTTATTTAGTGTCGTTCATAAGGCGGATTTCCATCCCCATCCGTCTATTGCGTGCAATTTCAAGACCATTTCACTTCTTGCTAATTATTGTCAACTAATCTTCGAAAGGTTAGTAAATTATTATAGTTATAGTTTTATTTGTTGTGTGCAGTACTGTCAGAACATCATTAAGATTATAAGTATTTGATTCCTTGTCATTAATTTAAGATTGACATCGACCATGCTGCCCTTCTTGTATGTGCACCTTAAAAACTTGGCCTCAAAACTGCTTCCAATATACTGGCTAATAATAAGTTTAAAATTAATAACGCTTACAAGGCAGCCAATAACTTATGTGAGTAATGTTGTATATTTGCTGCGTGCTTTCGCAATACAATGAAGATGTTACTGAAGTATGTTCTTGTGTTATTGCTTGTCATTAATCTGGAAAATGGGGGATCGGACGAACCTCAAAAGGAGCGCGGCGCGCGCGCGCGGCGTCGCGGCAGCGAAACCCGATGCGTAAAATGGGAACGCACATGTTCCGATCCCACCGGGAGTTCTCACCAACCCAGACCCCGCGCCGCGCCGAGTTTTAGGCACCTGATGCGCGAAGAATACAAATCAGGGGTGACACGTACAAACTCCTACTTCCATGGTCCTACTAAGTACTAGTATTAACCGACACAGTACTATTTGCACATTGATATCGCGTATTAAACCAATTGTCTTTGCCACAATTCGGTGCTGACGGGCTAAACGGCGGAAATTTTGTGTGAACGTGTGAACAAAAAAGTATTTAATATCATACAAATCAGTATTTTCTTTTTAGTCAGGTGCATGATTGTCATGTTTGTGTTACAATGATCGATTAAGAAGTAGAAAAAAAACCTCTAGTCATCTAGTGGATCGGGTTCCGTCATATTGCGAAAGTCTTGCGAAAATCTCTGAAATAATTACTACCAATCATGTTCTTTGTCAGGACGGCGATAGTCTAGTTCTAGACTCTCGGAATTAATCTCCACCACCCCGAAGATCTGTATACACAGCAGTAATCGGCAGCGATCACTGTGTATACAGATCTTCGGGGTGGCGGAGATTAATTCCGAGAGTCTAGAACTAGACTAGGACGGCGAGCGCTCGGGTCTCATTAAATCAAATCGAATACAAATCAAAGAAACACGTTGGAACTGTATACTGCGAAAGGGATCCAATCGTTCAAAATATGAGGTTTGTTGTGAGCTTGACCGTCTTGTTAAAGTACACCCCTGATACTAAAAATACCATGGTTAGGGTAGACCAAACTGTGACGGAGGGGGAAAACACGCTCAATTATTCTTCACTATACGATTATAAGGGGTTCCGCCCACACCCCCCCCCCCCTCCCCCATCCCGTAGCTACGCCACAGCGCACGGTCTTTGTAATGGCGGTGAATGTTAGGGTTAAAATGACATCGAATACAAAGCAGGGGACACGTATAAGAAGGGCCCTTTGTCTTTTAAAGGATCTCACAATTAATGTCCCTCTTTCCGTTATGAAATAGTATAACTTCGTTATCGTATACATGTGTACACATAAGTTAGGTGATCTCTGGTTGTAATGATGTTATGTTTGACCTCTTATCTATGTAACTATATAAAACTTTTTTTTTTTTTTTTTAAATTCTTTTTCGTTACTTATAATATGGTATTATATGTATTATACGTGTTTTTCTTTTTTGTTCAAGGCCCTGCTGAAAACGGATATTTAGCTGGCTGAGATTTTGTGTGTATCGTGATTAAATAAATACAAAATACAACAACAGCCACAGCAACCCAACAATTTCGCATTATTGTGTGATCTTATGATTATAGTTCGTCTCTTTCGGAAACAAGCAAGGTAACGTGCACAATAATTTGTTTCTACTGACATTGTTAAGTTCTGTCACTTTAAATGAAAATCCACAACTTCCACTTCCCTGCATGGTCTAACAAAATAGAGTTATCGTTTTATTACTACTTAGTTGTAACTTTATTCATTGGCTATTATTGCATTTACCATTCAGACGTCGAGATTGAAAGACTAAAGTATTATAATCATACCTCCAACCGACCGAGTCGCTAAACGTTCTATTCAAGTGCGTGCGATAACGGACAAATAAAAGTAAATCGTCCGTTTTATCGTTCGGTGTCAGCTGCGAACGGATTTATTGCATATGGGTGTTGATATCCATAAATTCTATTATCCAGAAGTTATACCAAGTCACAAGGGGGCCTTTTGACGTTTTAATTGGCTCCGTTTAACCCCGATATCTTCAAAAGAAACGTACTCGGTGACGGGAGGAGAGTGGCAGAGAGAAAAGGAGAGAGGGGAAAATAGAAACTTATAAAGATACAGGAAAATTTAGAGCGCAACTTGGGGAGAGAGAGGGGTGAGAGGAGAAAAGAGCAGCGTTAGTGCCCGAACTCATAAAACGCCTCATGCATGTCCGTCCGTGTGTATTGTGCTTGGAGTGGACTAAAGCCTACCCGTGAGATCCACATCAATCCGGCCATTATTCGTGACTTGGAAACGCTACCAGGACATTCAGAGGAATAAAGAGGGGGACTTAATCTGGACTTGGGGAGTTTTTAGAGCCTAATTCGCAAAGTTCGCGTCGCTCTATTACAACGTTTTGACTGGTCAAGAAATATGATCTTTGGTCAGAAGCCTGGTAAAAGAATTCAATACGGAGCGGCCGCGAGACGCTCGAATCGGTTTCCTGGTAAATTGGTCTGGGCCCTTTCATCACCATAACACGTCCAGTGTATATAAACATGATTAAAAAAGAGACAAATATACAAAGGTCGGGTCCTCCCCTCCTCACCTTATCTCAGACGTATAATAATTATATTGTGTGATCTATGGGGCGCGGGCTTTGTGTGCAGACGTGTGCGCTGCGCATTGCGCTGGTCATTTCGAGGCGCGGCCGCGGCCGTGCAGTGTCGCTGGCATAGGGCGTAGCTAAACGCGTGTAAAGGAAACGCTAGCTTCGCGCAAACACGGTCCCTACTTATGCAACCTGCGTGCTGCGTGCGGCTCACCGATTTGTAAAATAATTCGTCCAACTTCAACAATAAATCATTTCTTTTTAAATGTAAATTACGACTTTTCTTCTCTCGCATTTGCAGATATAGACTTGAATAATTGCTTCCCCTCGTGAATAATGCTTCAATGAAGATGATTATGTTGAATGCCTAACATATCCCGAAGCTCTACAGATGCAGATGAAACAAACTTCGCGAAACTTTAATCAACTTGTGATGGAATATATTATTTTCTATATTTCCGAAAGAATCTTCATCACACGCTATATTTTACATTTCATTAATGACAAGTAAAGTATTATATTGAAAACATGCAACTTGTCAGATGGACTTGAACAACGGAAATCAAATTTTGTTTGGATGTGACCGATTCGAGTAAAATTGTTTTTTTAAACTGTTCTGTTTCAGATCTCACAAGAGCAGTAGTTTATGTTTTCCATAATGGTAATCTTTGTTATTTATACCTATTCAATAAGACAAGCTATACATGCTGTTGTACGAAATGTTTGTGGGAAATTTAGCAGGTCACAAATGGAAAAATGGATCTTATAAAATTTACATCTTATCCAAACGACTAATAATATCATATAAAAGACAATTTAAACCGTCGTCGATCAAGTAAATCTTGCTTTATTCAAAATATTTATATTTTAGGACCTAGTCTGTTTTGTATTGCTAACTTAATGGAAAAAGTCGCAAACTATATCTGATGTGGGAAATACAAATTAAACAAAATCACGAAATTGTGTCAGAATTTTCCTTTAAAATGTACCGATGTCATTGCCTTATAAGTGAGCTACACGTCCAACAATGGACGCATTTTGAATACATAAACATTAAGCTATTACCGTTACGTAATATAAACAAGGAAAGGATATGTGTCACATGGACAACAACAATGCAGTATCATGTCATAATTGTAATAGGAATAATATCTTTTAATACAATCAAATTCCCTGTCGTTCAGGAAAGTTTGTTTGAAAGAAAATTATTCATATTTTGGAATATGTCAATGCACTTAATCTTCGTCACCCTCATTTAGACATAGTTGATGATAAGTAATAGTCTAACTTAAGCCATTGTTATGCTAATTTTACATGAATCATTATACATCAGGTTATATATTTTAAACAAAATACATAACACACAATTGAAATCATCTACGTATTCAACTTTTTTGATTATCAATTTCTATTTTTCTTCAAAATATTGAATAAAAAGTGGTTAACATTTTGGTTTTCGTCAACATCAAACAACAATTGTTTGCATATTATGTTTTCATATTCATATAGCTCTATAATTAAACAATTGATATGCTAATTAGATAGTCTATTACACATCAAGTCGCGTATATAAGATCGCTCGAGTCAAATGTGTTAATTTCTTTACAAATTCATTCGTTAAATATCTTGATATGAAATGAATTGCAAACTCTTCCAAAATCGTTCATTTTGTGGAATTTCGTCACCCTCAATGTTAGCAGCACATAACACACGTATTACGTAATCTCTGGTGAATATCATATTATTTGCATATCATTAGATGGGTAATCAGTGATAGTACATACGTACCTTGTTATTATGGGACAAACAAATAACTTTTCACAACTTATCTTTACCAACTTTAGATTTATTATATTTATGTTCGATGTCGACGTCGCATTTTTAGCTAGTTTATGTAATCTCGTCACCCTACCAGTAATTGACTATGCAAATGAGCTATGACGTCACATAGCCGTCTAATTAGTGAATGACTGTTGGGATATGGGGCAGAGAATTTCGGGACGACGCCAGCTACCATTTTGCTAAGAAATGATCGCACTTTCCTACGAAAAACCTTCCTAAAAACTCTTTGAAAATGGTCAAAATTTTGAAAAAATTGTGATTTTTTGCAATTTCGTCAACCTTAATGTTTGATGAACAGGAATGACTGTTCATCGGCTACTATAGCTATTTCTATCAGTATATCTGAAAGTGAAATGGGGTGCGTTTCATTTTCCGTTCATCTGCCTTTTCTTACACGTAAATATCTTCAGAAAAATTACATTTTTGTAAACATAACGAGTTCCTTTACGTCAAATTTTTCTTAATTTTTCCATATAAGAGTGATTAATATATTGTAAGTGCATATGATTGGTATATCTTATCAATGTATGTAGTAGCATATTACGTAATACTTCATTGCATTAGGTGTGTTTGGGCCGGCAATGGGCATATTTTGCGATGTTTCTGTCAATATCATTGATATTTATTTTTGTATGAAATTTATGTAATGGAAACGCTCGACAACGCAACGAATTTAAACAAAAATTCCTTATCACTGGGCAATCAGAACTAACGGATATGTCTTCGTCACCCACACATATCACTAACTGTACCCACTTTCATGGGTATTACGTAACATTTATTACGTCATGTGTTACACGACAAGGCAAATGACATAATGCAAAACATGATTCATATTTTGATATTTCACTAAATTACTTTTAAAGTTATTCCAAATGTGATTTAATTTTGGCTTCCTTTAAATTTTTATTAAGAAAATCACTGGACTTCGTCACCCTAAAATGTATTATACTTTTTATGTATTGTTGATGACGTCATGTGAAATAATAGGTAAATAAAAGGACACATTCATTCCTCAGGCTCTATCATTATATTCCCTGTTTAAACACTGCGATAAACATTGCAAGAAAATGTTCATGACAACAATTCTATTTAAAATTTTCATGATTTTTCTGCTCCTTTTCTGATTTTCGTCAACCTCGTCGTCACCTTTTCGTGCTACCAAAATCCTGTTTATGTATTGCATACTAATGATTGTGACGTCATACTAGATTAAGTGCATATATAAGTTACCAATTCTGTTCAATCACACTTATATTTCATGCTAAAATATAAAGGCAAAATAATGACATATTTTGGCTATATTCAAATAAAAACGTTTAGATATTGTTCACATTTTTGCAGTATTTAGTGATCTCGTCACCCGTGATGTTCAGCTTCATGTTGTTTCGTCACCACCATTATGACGTCACATTAAACGATTGCATAACAAGTACTTTATTGCAAATGGTGTATTGGGAGGTGGGACAGGCGGAACTAATTACATTAAACGCAGTCATTAGGGGAAAGGGGCGAAATAGCGCTTCACAAAATTAATTGTGAATCATTTTCGGAAGAATGGGGTTTAATTTAAATGGAGTTGTTGCGTTGACAGAGAAGGTAATTAATTAGAAGACGAAATAAATACGGGACCGATGAGAGGCTGCCACATGTCCGCGGGGGGTAGGGGTAGGGCGCTGTCAGAAGGTTGCTGGCTTTTCAGGGGCACAGCAGTGTGGTGTTTAGCGACTCGTGCAGAACGCTGAAAGATATTTCAATAAGTCCGATTAGCCGGGGAAAATCACGACAGGCTTTCAATCCGGAGAAGGCGACTGCACCCCATCGGCAAGCAAACAAGAGGAGGCAACCTGCGTCCGATATTACGGCTACCCCTACCCCTGCTAAAAAAAGTGGGCGAATAAAAGGGGACGTTTGAAACGAAGAGGCGATAAGAAGCCGGTTAAACTACAAAGCTATTTTCAATGGTCGTGGCTGTCAAAGCGAGGCGGGAGCGACGTCTCGCCGGCTTTCTCGGCGTCGAGCGACTCGAGCCGGCACGTGGAGCTCAACCGGGCGTTTTCAGATCCACGTGTCTCGTGCAAGACACAGCTACCTGTTAAAAAATAGTCATATTCTAATCAATGCAAATCACCCACATCAACGCAGTTCCGAGCCAATATCAGAAGGCTTTTACTTCGTAATTTTGCGAAATTTTAGCGAAATGATGGAGTGTTGTCGAGCGAGCGCGTGAAGGGAGAAAAAAATGCCGAAAAATTCTCACGGGTGAATATCGAATACACTTCGACAACCGCGGTTGCGCCATACCCGGTAAGCGTCTAGAATGGGGCCATCTGCTGTGCAAGGGGGAAGCAACTTATTCATCGCTCTTTGTCAAGTGCTGTTGGTCTGCTTTTGACGAAGAAACAAAGGATCTCGTGCTGATTTAAAATATATTTACGGCGGCGTGCCAAAACTGATCTACATAAAATATGAGAGCAAGCGGCCAGATTGCTGCGACCGTCGTCCGCGCGATTGTGCGCGCTGCGCCAAATTAATTGTTGATCGGCTTCTCCAGCTCTTATACATTTGTCCTCAAACCTGGGGGCTATGCTTCAAGTCACACGAAATGTAGTAAAAAGTAATTATATTCTAAAAAGGTGTGGAAATAAGATTAATAATCTGATGGAGGGAGAAGCAAGTGAGAGAGCCGCACAATAAAGCATCATGCTCCCGACTATCGACGCACAAAAGCGAGGAGCATGCCGCTTGATCGTCAAGGAGCCGAGCGAAGAAATCTGGGGGTAGGGGCTTGCGCGGCTAGATTTCACTCTTATCAATGCTTAGAGAACAAGATGTCAATTTGAAATCGCTGTAAGAGAGGGAAAAGAAGGCGAAGACAAAGAAAGATTGGCTGGGCATGAGCTCATCGAGACACTGCCGGCACGCGCCGGGCCCCGTGCCTCTTGCGAGGATCAGACTCTCCCTAGGCTAAGCGCGTTACCGAACGGTCGTGCTCTTATCGGGGAGTTGGGCAGGCTTGGATGCTATTTGGGAAGAAAAAAGAGGAAAAAAGCTGCAGCGTCAGTGGATAGACGTTGCCAGGCCTTGAGGGCCTAGAGAGCACACGATTGAGGGATGCTGCTTGGTCGGTCTGCCAGAGCTTGCCCAGCCGAGAACAGATGAGCCCTGCCTCCTTATCACGCTCTACCGCGGCCAATAATTTATGACTGCAGCTGCATCCAGCCTCGCAAGAGCCATTGTATGTAGGGGTAAACACATAAGAGTAACAGAGGCTGAATTAGGTTTATATGTACAATTGAATGTTATTGAGTAGTAGCGCACCTGCATTCGGGCGAGCCGGCCGCCTACGTGGGCCCAATTATTGGCGAATTAGTCTGATGTGTGTCCGATCACTGAGGCAAGTTTGATCAAGTGCCAGTCGGCAGGGGTGGAGTTGCGTGGGGGCGGCCACTTCGTTTACTTTCCAAGCGTGATAGATGTGCGTGAGAGTGGGGCGAGAAGAGGGGAACAAGTGCGTCGGAAAGCCAGGCTTTGTCAGGTGCAATATCGAGGCTTGAGAGACTCTGCACTTAGACTTGCATCCCCACGACAAAAGCCTGGCATATGGACGTCTAACATCACATATGTTTCATTTGACATTTATTTTCTAATATAAAGCCTCTTCCCTCTCTATCCATTTTCAATCCATTTTATTTTCCATTGCACTTACTCCTCTTCGCCCCCTCTCGTTCGCTCTCGGAGAAGTGCGACCATCCCCGTCCGATCCGCCGCTTCGCTGCCAACACCCCTCTCTGAATAAATAATGACTGATATCACCCAATTGCCTTCAGATGTGCATTACGAGCTTTTAAAACTTACACAATAGGCCAATTTGACAAGTAAACGAACCCACGTTCAATGCCATAATCAGATTTTATCATCATCATCATCATCATAACTATCCTAACTTATATCAGACAGATGCCCTCAGCCGTAATCATGGCTAAGAAAGAAAAGAAAATGTTTCAAATTTTCCTTGGCTTTGCAAAAAAAGGGAAAAAAGGTGATTATTCAACGTGACAAAACTCTCGCCTAATTGAGGCCATTAAGGATATGTTTGAGGTTGACTTTCCTCAAAAGGCTAGTGCGGAAAGCTGTGCGCGTCCTGTCTGTGCGGTGACATGGTGACTTGATATCAATCTGTTTTACGGCCGTAGAATGTCAAATGGAGCGACAGGGCCTGGCAGAGACAGATGGTACCACAGATAGTTTCATAATAGCTCAATTTAGACACGCGAAGACAAGCGATAAAAACGATCAACTAAATCACAAGATTTAGGGCTCTTCTAGACGACACGTTGCCATAGGAACGCACTACAGAGTCATGGAACCTTTTAAAGTGTTTCGTCTTGTTAATGTTTGACAGAAACACATGATGAGGGATCGCTTGGGCAGACGCGATCTTCAGGTAATCGAATCATAAACGTGAAGAGAGTTCGCATATGGCAACATTAACAACTTTAAAATGTTATCATATTGTTCGCGGTAAACAAAGCAAAAGTCATGGATGGGAGATAAGTGACTCATGATCACCTACGCTTATCCTGAAAATAAAATTAGAGCAAATATACTGCGTTGTACGTTTGACATTAAAATGTTTATGTTCACCACATGTTAAACCTAATTTAATGTAAACATTATTTGTGTCAGCACTTATATACCTCGACGGCCTGGCCTAGGCTAAGATCAGGTAACGATAGCCAACGCTTACCCAGCAAATAGAATTAGAGTAAACAGTTCACCATGCAAACCAGTAGCCTTAGATGCACATTAAACATCAAAACATGTATGTCCATCACAGTCTAAACCTGATTGGAAACCAACGTTGTTATTCTAAAATTACGGATAGAGCATTAATGGCACATGACCCAGTAAACGATGACCGATGCGTACCAGGAAAATAGGATTAGAGCAAATAACCAGAGTTGTAGTTTGGACATTAGAATGTTGACCATGTTTACGTTCGCCACAGTCGGTAAACTTAACATGCCTAATTCATGATCAACGTCAGGTAATTCAAAACATGCGCTTCTTTGTGACTGTCTTATCTTTTTTATAAATTGCTTTCTCGGAACGGGCTTTGAACTTGACATAATTTGCACTTTTGTTGTTGTCCACCGATATTACGTAATTGACTAGTCCATTTTATGGTGCTCATAATAATAAAACCATTTATGAAAGCCGCAAAATGAAAAAACAACAATAACAAACAGCCAAGTTTGATTGAATGCTGTGTAACTAATTATGTTCCCTACGCAGCGCTTCACGGCAGAACTTAGGATCATAGGTTTTTCTAATAATTTTACTTACCAAGCAAAACAAGGATGACGTAACAGACACAAAATAGACGAATAGACAAAGGGTACATTATAACTGGCACTGGATATTATGAATATTAACATGCCAAACGTTCGAGGGATTCATTTCAATGGTAAAGCTGTTTGGTTGAGAGTTTCCAAAAGCTTTCTGAAATAAGATGCATGATAGATATCGGTATCGTCTGACAGTTAGTTTTCACTCACAGCTCGACGTAACCATGGTAACGTGACGTGACTACAGAACATTAAGGACTCATTTGGAAATGAGATGTCACGTAATATCATCCACGAGACACACCTTTCAGACTTAATAATGCCCTATTGTGGGTGAGAATTGTATATAAGAAGACTTAAAACCATTGCAAAACATTGCCCAGAAACATACAAATATTAACCGTGTAAACATTGAAACTCATTCTACACTCGCTCTACAATCATGTACACGATTGATGTCACATATGGATGAAAAGGTGGTTTATGAATACAACACTAATACCCGAATCATTGGCTCCATTTATAGCCATTAATGTTAAAATTAATATTCTTGCGGAAAGATAATTGCATAGTTATGCAATTAAGATTAATTTGAAACAGTCTGAAAATGTGACAATTGTGGGTGACTATATATATATATATAGGGGTAATTAGTTCTTTAACTACTCGGATTTGGTTTTTTTCCTTCTATAATTTGGGCGATATTCCATTATTATAAAAATTATAAAAAATCATCGTGCTCATTTATATAATTTCATCAACAGGACGCCGATGTGTGTGTTTCTTTCTCGCCATCTGTGGGGGATTTTGCGCATCATTACCTGCATCATTCTAGCACCGTGCCCCTCCCCCTCTCTCCGTCCGTGGCACAGGTAAAGCTAGGGAAAAGGGGTGCAATTGAACACCCTTCCTTAGAACAAATGCCCCCCTACTCCCCTCCCATCCACATTTGAAATTTCCCCCTTTATCCTTGGCGCAGGCTAGCTGCCCCCCCCATGCCCTCCCATAATGAGTTACCGTGCCCCTTCTTTGGCTAATTGTCCCCCGTATTTGCCCTCTTCCTTTGCCCTCTGTAAGAGATAACCCCCCCCCCCCCCTCTCTCTCTACGCCTCTGCCACCATTCTAGGTGCATATTACTTCGACCTCAATATTTCAACGTTTCAATATTATACTACTACTTAATGGAAATGAATGCATGCATGCATATTATTGGATGCTTATTGTCGGGGCAGGCCTGGGAGCGGGTATGATCAGACTATTATGGTTCCGCGAATCATTACGCGCGAATCCGTAAAAGATGATATCCTTGATCATAATACTTTCGAATCACATTATTATTGGGCCACTTTTTTTGTTTACATTGGAGCGTTTCATCTTCCCCGTTTCCCAGCACTAATGCTTCATGTTCCCTTTATTTGTTGTTATTTTTTTGGTTGTTGTTGTTGGGATAACTTCATTGAATAGGCTATTACTATATGTGCCAATTACAAATGTAATAATTTCAATTATTACTTCGTTTGCTTCGGCTCCTCTTTGTGCTTAACATTTTCAAAATTTTCCTTAGTGAATATAAATAATATACAAAGTGACGAATTATTGTAACTTGTATTTCAATCTATAGTTTGTCTCAATGAGATCTAGAAAGAAAACAATGTATAAGGTCTATCTCAAAGGACGTTGTGTGTATACACAGCTCACATGATTCAGAGAGCTATAATGATGTATGCATGCATTACATGATGTATGTCAATGAATCACTGATATTGATTCAACAAGTGGCCCCCGCTATTCAGATGTTGAAATAACACGCGATACTATTCATCACGATAAATTAAATCAAGCAATTATCCCTCAAACCCCAAGGACTGTTCTCAGAGACATTTCTACTTTTTTGTATTTATATAGTTCATTCATTCGTTCATTGATTCTATTTGTTGATCCCGCGGACCATAATAATCATTATTATGACCCTTTCTGTCCAATATCGCGAACACTGTGTGTGCGTCTATCCCCCGCTAATCCGCGCGATGCGATTGACAACCATAAAGCACACATAGACGCACACATAGCGCACGCACCGCAGTACTATACCTCTCCCTGTGAACAGGTGCCATTTAGCGCGGTGACCTTTGGCCCCTCTTGATCGCGCTGACCTGCTGCTGCTTCCGTTTTGGGTTCTCCTTCCGGGTCGATACACGAAATCGGTGCGTCGCACTGACCTGGTGCGTCGCGCGCGTAGTGCAATCCCCCGTCAATCGTGTATCATGCAGTGCTGGGTGGGAGGTGCGCAGTGTGTGCGCAACGCAGCAAGGGGTCTGCCAGCCTGTGGAACGGGCACGAAACAACCACTAGGCTTGATCGCGTTTCAATAACAAACGTAGCATTTTCATTTATATGACTATTTATTTTTCATTTCTGCTCTTTTCACATTAATCATACAAGTCATTTGCTTGATCGACTGTCTGATTTCTGTACAGTTTCCATTAATCATAGACGCTTGCATGATTAACTGTGGGGTTTTCAATAGCTTTTTAGCATATTTGTATTACTTGGGCCCAATAAGTGATGGATTAAAATGGGGGGGGGGGGGGGGGGGGGATGTCGCTAAAAAGAATGTTGGTGTTGGTACAATCATGAAGCTACTCAAATGTGTAGATCCAGATGATTAGAAAACACTAATAATCCCTTTTATTATGTAAAGACTCTTTTTAATATGTATTTTATAGACTTCATTTTATTTTTGATGTAATAAGCATAATTTCCTTTTGTTTTCCTAACTTTGGTTTCATTTTTAAATGTTTTATTATTATTATTGTATTATTACTATTATTATTATTATTATTATCATTATCATCAGGATCATCATCATCATCATTATTATTATTATTATTATAATTATCAGCATCATCAATATCATCATTATTAATGATATTATTATTATTATTATTATTATTATTATCATTATTATTATTATTATTATTATTATTATCATTATTATCATTATTATTATTATTATTATTATTATTATTATTATCATTATTATTATTATTATTATCATCATCATTATTATTATTATTATTATTATTATTATTATTATTATTTCATTATTTGTACAAATAAATCTGCATGCAAAGCACATGCACACTTTCACTCCCCATGGACCATTCAAGCCAGGCTAAGTATTACCGGTGTACTATCTTGGTCGAATGTAGCACTGTAGATATGCAGATCGGGATTCGAACCAATGACCTGCGTATATTGAGCACAAAAACAGATACAAAATATCGCAATAATTATATTTTCAGCCCCCGTTGTATTCTCCATATGCTTGAAACAGATAAATGGCGTCATACAAGTGAGGTGGATCATCATCATCACCACCACCATCATCATCATCATCATCATCGTCGTCGTCATCATCGTAATCACCGTCGTCATCATCGTCATCATCATCGTCACTATCATCATCATCGTCATCATCGTCCCAATCGTCGTCATCACCATCTTTACCAGCATCATCATCATCATCATCATCATTAAACTAATTTTTTAAAGGTCCGAAGTCCGTTGCGAGCATCACATCCCTCCACTTCTCTCACTTCAGTCAAGTTTCCGGGCGCGGCCTTGATTGTTGCATAAATGTACAAGTACAATAATCGTTTCACGTTGAACCTTGTAAAATAATGCTGGAGTCACCATCTAGTAACTTCATTAACACGTGCAAAACGTGATGAATGGTTGACTAAATGGCCCGAATTCTCATCTCAACTTGCGCCCGGCCCAAAAAGACTACGGGTAACCAGTTACACCATTTTGCACCTGCAGACATATTGTGTTGTCGCTATTGGTCCCCGGAGATATTATAATTGCTTCCTTTCATTATCCAGTCAATCCCTTGAGTTCTGCTTATGATATAAGTATAAGTCATAGTATAACCGGTCACCAGCAATACAATGTCCAGGATGATCCATGACGCAATTTGGTTGATGGCCGACTTTACTATGATTGAATTTCAAAGGGCCCATTGTTATGATGCCTGTAATCAGAACTCAAGGGATTGGGCGGATAATGAAAGAAAATAATTATAATATCTCCGGGGACCAATAGCGACAACACAATAGGTCTGCAGGTGCAAAATGGTTTAACTGGTTACCCGAAGTCTCTGTCTTTTTAGGCCGGGCGCAAGTTGAGCCTGGCCTAAAAAGACAAAGACTACCGGTAACACTTTTCACCAGCAGACCTATTGTCTCGTTGCTATGGTCCCTGGAGATATTCTAATGGGTTCTTGTCATTATCCAGTCAATCCCTTGAGTTCTGATTATATGCATCATGACAATGGGCCCAATGAAATTCAGTCATAGTATAGTCTGTACTCAGCCAAATTGCAAATTCAGTCATAGTATAGTCTGTACTCAGCCAAATTGCGTCCTGGATCATCCTGGACATTGTATTGCTGGTGACCTGTTATACTATGACTGAATTTCAAAGGAATGAAAGGAAACCATTATAAATATATCAGGGGATCATAGCAATACAACAATAAGACTACTGGTGCAAAGTGTTATCTTTGTCTTTTTAGGCCGGGCACAAGATGATGGGCACCACTGATGAGAATTCGGGCCAATGTTTTTGTTGTGATCTGATGTGTCCACTGAGAAATATATACACATGTCACGTTAATTTAATATTATATGGCCCAAAAATGAGCGAGAATGCAAAGTGTTAATCGCAATTAAACTCATTGCACTGACTTGAAACATAATTGAAACAGTAGATAGTTATAAATCTGAACACTCAATCGTACATATCTTTATAACGGAATCTGTTCCATGCTTCTATTGGTAACACGAATACAATGAGGTATGTACTAGGTGTAACAAAATAACTGTTATGTTTTTAATCCGTAATAACTCAGTCGCTTATGAATATGAATGGAATTAAATTAAAACTTCAGACAATGTAAAGGGATACTGTCGCAATGAATGGGATATATTGCTTTATCTATGGGTGCATTGGGAAGAAGGTCTCAGATACGAACTCACTTTTTTTTAAAATTGACAATAGCCACCCTTTCTCTAGTTGAAATCTGATAAAACTTGGCACAGGGAATTTGACAGTATCCCTTTACATTGTCTGAAGTTTTACTTTAATTCCACTCATAAGCGACTGAGTTATTACGGATTAAAAACATAACAGTTATTTTGTTACACCTAGTACAAACCGCTAGAGTTCCAAAATGTTAATGATTTTGACAATGTTACTAGATTCCTTTAATTATTGCATTTAAAGTACAACGTACAATAATCGTTACACGTTGAACCATGTCAAATATACTAATGCTAGAGTCACCGCGTAATGATCAATTCACACCAGTGACCAAGGGGCATAGCAAGGGTTAATCCATGGGGTGGGGCGGGGGCGGGATGACTCACATGAAGGGGATGGCCCGTTGCCCTATATCAAAATAAAAATGAATGAATTTGGTATGTATGTATTCATAACGTCTTTATTACGTGTTTAAGAATGTATCATATCGTTATGTAGTTATTATATATCTGTGTATGAATGCATTACGAATGTATATATTTTGTATGCATTGTATTTCCATATTTGTTATGTTTTTGTGTATTAACTGTGTGTTTATGTATTTCTTTATTCTGTGCCCATGCATGCTGGGGGCAGGGGGAAGGGTTTGGCAGCGAGAAGGCGAGAACCCCCATTTTGGGGAAGTGCCCCCCTTCCAAGCTCAACTACGTTCTTCATTCTATCACACCATCATTATCATAAGTGCATTTTCGCTATACACATTTACATTTTACGGGCGTTAATTATCCGCTGTTTGAATTATGAAGTACATGCCAAAGCGGCAATTAAACTCAGTAAATCAAACGAAAACGAAAACGAAAGCTTCTAATTAAATTGTCTCGGTCGTGCTCAGTTTACGAAATAGAATCACTTACAGTTTTGTTTTACACCTAGATGTTTAACAGTCTGTTTTTCTTTCGAATTGGTTCACTATACATTCGTGCTTGATTACACACAAACAAAAGAAGAAGGGGAGATAATTAAATAAAATCAAATGTACAACCAGTAACTCATCTCCCAAGGTCACCCCAAAAGGTCTAAATTATTATTTTATAACCATGAGTACGGAACAACGTTCTTTTACTCACAGGCGGCGAACCTTTCGTACTATTGTTATGTACAGCCTAGCATACCTAATTGCCATATTCTGTTTAATTAATCGTGTCAAAATGACATATGTATAACCATAAGTACGGTACAATGTCCTTTTACTCACAGGCGGCGACCTTACGTACTATTGTTACGTACTTTGCCCTATTCTGTCTACTTTTGTCAATATACTGGCGAATTAATTTGATAACAGATTCATTTTAAGCAGCCGCATATTAGATGATTAGCAATGATCTCATTTCCTTTACAATCAGTAACATCATAATAATCATAATTATAATCATGGAAGGCGTGAAACATGTGTATGCACATTAACATTTATTTCCCCTTGCACAGTGCCGTAAAAAGGGATATTGGGGTAGATATTATGATATTGTCATGTGAGGTTACAGTTCATCTTTTCATCACAGTGCCCCACTTTTGCTCTTTTCTAGTAACTTTGTTGGCATGTGATGAATGGTTGGTAAAATGTGTAATTTTGTGATTTGATATGCCTTATGAGTATTGTGTGTAAAATATAGATCTTATATATGGCCGAGTAATGAGCGAAAATGCAAAGTGATAATCCCTAACTCATTGCTCTGCCTCAGGTATTACTAATTACTATCCAGTGGATAGTAACATCTCTGAACACTTCAATCGTAAATATCTTTTTAACGAAAGGGACATTTTAAAAGCCTAGACCTGTTCCATGCTTCTATTGGTAATCCAACACGATAACGGAGAAAAAAATTATTTCTTATTAAGCTTTGTGGATTTGGCCAATGTTACTAGATCCCTTTGGCATATTTTGTATTGATTCCCAACTCGACATCAACTATGCACATCGATTGGCCATCAAAAACCACCTGTGCGGGCAGGTTTGGGTGTGGTAGCTGATCGTGAGAGATGGGGGTGAACTGAGGAGAGACGGCGAAGTAGGAGGAGGTAAATTGGGGGGCTACGGGATTCTTATATCCGTCACCATCTCGTTAATATTCATCACTTTCAGTGATACTGTTTGCTCACCGCCTTTCGCCTGTCGGAGGGTAAACAAGCCCCCCGTCACCTTATAAAATAAGAATCCCACCCGGTAACGCAACGGGTCCGGCTGGAGTTCCATCGCCCAGCTCCGCGGGCGGAGATCACCTCGCCCCACCGACTCCCCCCAGCAGCGACAACCGATGACCGGCTTGGCAATTAAATCGGATCTCAATCATTATTCATAGGGGCTTGTTGCATGCGCACCGCGCGAGCTGCTCCGCAGATGCTCCGAGTATAAATAAGTCGCTTGTTAACCAAAATGCATCACCGCACCGGTGACATGCTACCCAAATCTCACTTCCCCTACTGCCTGGTTGAAGAATTAAAACTATAAAGCCACGCGAGCTGAGCTAAGTCCCTGGTCGTACTAAGGGCGACACTTACCCCTTTTTGGATTGATTCGGGTCAAACGCCCTATAATCTGTCCGGTAAGGCTATTTGGAAGAAGTGAGGTTTTATTCTACAATAATATTTATTAATTGGGGCAATGTTTAGTAACTAGCCACTTTTACTTTCTCCACCGAAAGAGCGCGGACGTTTTCCCACAGGCAACCAAACTAAATTCGGTATCTGATTTCACGACCGTTGTTTAATCCGTTCGCTAGGGTGCGTTTTTTTTCTGTAATGATTGTCCCCACCTTTTGCTCGACGTGCCCTATCAACGCCGATACGAGGATATTTACAAGAAAACGATACAGATGTAATACAGGCGTAGGAAGAAAAGAAATGGACCTTACACCGAAACAGGACACGAAAACAGAAGAAGCGAACAAACACTTTACCAAACCAAAGAGCTCTTTGACCAAACTAAACGTAAGAAGAAACTATTTATTGAGTTGAGAATATCTTTAATAAAACATCGTAAAGACTAAGAATATCGGTCATGAGTTATGTTGACAAATTAAGAAACTGTGTTTATTTCCACAATAAATATAGTTCAAGTGAAAGCTCATTCTATAGTGCAAGAAAGTAAAAAAAAGTGTTAATCGTAAGTACAACGTGGGAAGATAAACTAAACCGAGGTCCGAAGACAGAGAACAGCAACGCTGTCGCTTTGTAAATTGTACACAAAAAGAAAACACATTTTCAAAAAAGGAACACAATATATTTGTAAAAAGCGGGTCATAAGTTAGAGTAATAGAAAGTGAAATGTAATGCATATCCTTTGATAGAATTCAACACTTGATTCGTTTTATGATGGCTCAAATATCTAGTCTAAACGGTGGAATTGGGTTCCTACCATATGGGGGTGAAACAAGAGACGTTGAAAATAGAACACCGGACAAAAATAAAGACTAGTGTCTTGTAACCGTTGACCAAGTGAAAGAAAAGGAGTTTATTTAAATTCTACATTTAAAAAACGGGTCAAGAATAGAAATAACATTGTATTAGAACGTAAACAGAAGGGGGAGCACACGCGTAAAAAATACGATAATACTGGAGAGTTAAAGTGGTTAAAGGGATATTGAGTCTTGGTATAGAGGGCGCTTCAAGATTTTTGTTGTGAGGTAATGACAAAGTGAGTATCAAATTTGAAAGATAATACAATTTTAATGACAGAATAAACTTGATTTGATAAAAATTATGTAAATTACAAACAATTGATTAATTATGTAATATTTATATTTATTGTATATTAATCTTCTGTGTAATTATAGTATTTCGTTTGTTTGTTTGTTTGTATATCAACTAAAATTATTTGTGGAATATGGAAATAAATTCAAATCAAATCAAAATCGGTTCAGAAACATCTGAAATATCAATAAATATATCCGAACGGAATAAATGTGGGATCCCACATTTATTTTATGATTTAAGAAAACAAAATCAAATACTTACCCTTTCCAGAAATGTACAAAAGAGGTTTTTGAATATTTGTTGATGATCTCTCTATTTAATCATTATTTTAACAAAACATCACATGCACACATTAACCAAAAAAATGGTAGAAACCAATGTGTTTTTAGAGAGCGCCTTTTTGTGTTTAACGGCTCTTTTTAAATGATAACAGGCTTTTTACTTACCAGTCGTTTGTAATGTTTTTTTACCTTTCGGGCATGGTGGAGTTATAACTATTAGTTGTAATTTTATGGTGCATATTTTGGTTACTAAAATTAAGTTTGACCAAAAACTGTAGCATCCCTTTAAGAAGTAACGAGTGAGAATAACTACGTGGGGACAATAAATAGAACAATTCAATTAAATACTTTGCAAGCAAAAAATAAAGCCCCCCTAAATAAAATAAAAAGAAAGAAAGAAAAGGGGAATGGAACGCGCATGTATTTGTAAGCGGAGATACGAATGGGATCTCGACCAATTATATAGTTACTCTATGGTCCCGACTGACCACAATGACCACGGGCATGACACGGGTTAGGGCACCATTCCGGACAGGGTTGACCCAACCTTCTTCCATAGTCCGATTTGCACCAGACCAAGCAATTAGGAGTGAGTGATCACTTCTTCAGGAGACCATGGATTTTTTTATTTATTGGAAAACCAACTATAATTAGAACAGTCCATGATTAGTCTCTCCACAATTCGTAATTCTCGAACTTTGTTAAAGGGACTTAGTAACATTGTCCAAATCCTCAAAATAAAATTTTAATTCTAGCGGTTCCCTCATACCTTGTTGTATTCGTTTTAAAAATAAAATCATGGGACCGGTTTCGGTTTTTCAAATTTCCCTTTCGTTACAAAGATATGTACGATTGAAGTATTCAGATAAGAAAAACTCAGGTGGAGTTTTGAAACCGTGTACAAAGTGAGTGCAGTGAGTTAGTGAATATCACTTTGCATTTTCGCTCATACTTGGCCATGCAATGTCCATTTGACTTGAAATGTTCACACAATACCCTGTGGACATATGAGATAACAACAATATACATTGCATCAACCCTTCATCACTTTTTGCACATGTCAGCAAAGTTACTAGATCCCTTTAACACTAAGTTGGATTTAAGCATTATGGAAAGCCATCTGTAGCTTCGGAATTAAACATATTGAAGAGCCCAAATGCGAATATGTGAACTTTTCCCACATAATTTCACACATCAATAACTTGTCTCTTTGAAAAAAGAAAATTGTAATGACTTTTATCAAAATTCTACGCCTGTTTAAAGAACTCGTTTAACCTTTTTACAAAGAAACTATTGGCTTTCCATAATTAGTAAGTCCCACTTAGTTAGGGGAAGTTTCTCCAAGTACTAATGTGGATTGAATGAAAGGAGAACAATTTTAGAAGCACAATAGTGAAAGTTTGATCAAATTTGGATTTTCAATTCAAAAGTTATGATTTTGGTAAGTTTTGTTTGCCGCCCACTCTAGATGGCAATTTGCCAAAATCTGTGATGCCATAGTAGAACAACCTTCCACTGACGTTGTACACATATTTTCATATTTTAAATTTTTTTGTGGATTTCACTGGACCAGTTGAGGAAGTTTTACCTTAAATGCACACACATTTACCTCTTTTCTAACATATCTGAGAATGAGAGTAGAGGGACGATGCTTTTTCATGAAAAGTTACATTTTGTGAAGTTTTGTTGTACAGTTCCAATGGGAGTTGTTCATCTGTGACATCACAGATTTGGCAAAGAGCCGACTAAGAGGGCAGTAAACAAGATTTTGATCAAAACTTTGAAAAATAATATTTCTTGATTGGATTATCAAAAACTGCTCAAACTTTAGCTATTAGGTATATAAAATTGTTCCCTTTTCACCCAACCTGCTTAAAAGCTTGTAGAAACTTCCCCTTTAAGTTCGACATGGGAAACACTCCCCCTGCCTGGAAGTTAGTTGTACTTGCCAATAAGAAGAGATGAGATGATATCCGCCAGCAATTAAGGAGACCATGACCTCACAGTAATACACATTAAATTGTATGTTCAACATTATGTCACGATGCGCATGAATGGTCAGGTCCAAACCGTTCTCAATGACAGTGTCATAGCTGGGGGGGGGGGGGGAGGGGGGTGGGGGCTACACAGTATTTACGCATTTTCTTGCAAATCGTTTGGCAGATGTTATTTATAGATATGTTATTGTCAACATGTTGTACAAACTGTACGGGAATTAGAGAATAACATAAGTAAGCATGCGTGGTTACCTTTAATTTTGCATCTATGACATTATTCTATTGTAATTGTCTTATTGCACTCCGCCCCCTACTCCACCTCCGCACCGCCCCTCTCAACCCCTTCCACCGCTTCTTCAAATCATCGTTGCAGGGGTCCCTTTTAATGCCTCTAAAAATAACCATATTGCCCAACGCCTGCACACTTCAAACGGTTGTATACAAACACACGTGAGATGATGAATAGATAATGTGAAAATATGAAGTTATTATTATAGTAATACGCTTGTTTATTGAATAGGACAGCGACAAAAGCGCACTATGCAGGACTGGCAAGAGAATGAAACAGAGAGGTGGAGAATTGTTTAAACATGTTAAAGGGATATGTTAACATTGCCCAAATCCTCAAAATCTGCTTAAAACTATAACGGTTCTCACATATACCTATAGTTGTATTCGTATTGCCCCAAAATACATGAATTGGGTGTCATTTTTCCGAATCTCTCTTTCGTTATGAAGATATTTATTATGGAATTGATCGGATTTTAAAGTCTCCCTGGGAGATGTTTTAACTATGTGCAAAGTTGGTGAATGTGATTTAGCACATATCACTTTGCATTTTCGCTCATTACTCGGTCATTATGGCATTCATTATCCATGGAATGTTCACACATCACTCAGTGGACAAATCCGATCACAGAAATAAACACTTTATCAACCCTTCGTTAGTTTGTGCACATGTCAACCAATGTACTAGATCCCTTTAAAATTATAGTTTACTTTATAAAGATACTCAAATGTATTCGAAAGACAGAGAGAGAAAGAGAGAGAAAGGGAAGAGGGGGGGGGGGGGGGGGGGGGGGGGAGAGATCGGAATCATTTCAACCAATCTTTTCTTTTATTCTTTAGAAACACTCTAATGCTCGCAACATCAGCATATTCTCGGTTAACGTAGTTCCTTCTGTTGTATTTGAACTTGTTGTAATGTTGATGTAAATGATTTACTTGCATTAATATGCCGCCATTTCAATGATGTAGTATAGAGAGCGATTAAAGTATTGACCTTGAACACCGACACGCGCCCCAAAACCATTTATTTCAGAATGATCACCGATCGCGTATTCATGATCAAATCGTAATGTGACCGGATGACTATAAGATTGCCGATGGGCTGGACTAAAATCACACATAAAAATCAGCATCATGCATTCACCAAGTTGCCGTCGCTTCATTTGTTCCCTTTTCATGTTTATGATGTTTATTCCAGGGACATGATGAGGCTCCATTGTTGTGCCCGATGTGCTGGGTACGAGGGACTATTTCTAGAGTAATTATACTCCATATGGGAAAATATGATATTAATAACGAATAGCAGTACATACTGTCATGTCAAGCCTGTCTTAGCGGCCACCTGTCTATAACAGCCAACCTGCCTAAAACGGCCACCAAAAGTGATCCCCCGGAGAGAGAAACAATGTTATTAAACCTATCTATAGCAACCAACCTGTTTATAGAGGCCACCAAAAGTGATCTCCTGCAGTTTAAATAAAGATATTATGGAACTTATTGACGGTATAGAGGCCACCTGTCTATAGTGGCCACTAAAAGTGATACCCTGTAGAGAAAACAATATTATTTATCCAGGTTAGCCTCTTCAGTGCTTTTTGCACTGTTCTCCCAGAGGGTCCTACACCTAATATTATTTTTAACTTGGCCATTGTGGATACACACCCCCAATTAATCAAGCACTAATTGTGCACTCTCTCCACTCCCTGGGGAGCATTCCAGCATGTGCTCCTTTACAGTGCACTCATGCTTTTACACACCCTTCATTATTTATGGCAAGTACCCATATTACACATGGGTGGGGAGCAGCAATGTGGATTAAGTGCCTTCTGAAGGACACAAGTGATGTGTACTGGGTCATCGATAGGTTTCGAACTCGGCTCCCGTGCTTTGCAGTCAAGCGCCTATACGATCGTGCCACAATACCTCTACATGTTGTCGGGTCTAATATGTCTTCACGCAATGTTGAGGAGTGATACAAAACAGTGAACATCGAAAAAAATAGTTGTAAAATTTGATTTCAAAATCTTTTATTTATATATCGTCTGGCTAGACGATATCTTGACTTTTCAACAAAAATACATAAAATGCTTATACACTTCTTTCAACAAATTTTAAAAGAGATTTTAAATAATTGTTGCTGATATCTCTATTTAATCATTATTTTAACAAACCATCACATGCACAATTTTGTATGATTTTTTAGAGAGCGCCCTCTTGACTTGTAGCGGATATTTTTGAATGATAACCGGGTTTTTACTCAGTCGTTTGTAATTTTATATCCCTTTCGAGCATGGTGGAGTTGTAACTATTCGTTTGTAAATGTAATGGTGCAGGTTTTGGTTAATAAAATTCAGTTTGACCAAAACTCAACTATCCCTTTAAAGGTTGTTATCATGCTATATACTTCAAGATACGTCAATTTACATAACGTGTTCATTTAAAAGGGTATTGCATTGAGACAATTACCTAATCGAATAAAAAGGTTCGGGGTTCATTCCGTTTATTAAGAAAATACTATTACGAGGGTTAAACGACCTTTGATTTTGCGGAATTATAAGTGATCAAATAAAAAGGTTTTACATCAAGGAAATTAACTAATCAAGAACGATTCTCCCCAAGTATCTAACAATGCCATATGTAAAGTTTGTTATGTTTTCGATGACTTTCAATTTGTCTAATGAGTGTCGAAAGACTTTAATGATCATTTTAGAAGAAAAAAATAACATATATAGGGGACAGAATAATGAATTGCAGCACTTGGGCTTTTGATGCTCAATTACATGCATATTTCATTCGTTACAAAGTGCTTATACATCATCAAGAACATGAACTTATTACGTCAATCTCAACCTGCTTCGAAATTTCTAGAATAAAGGACCGAACAGGCCTTGTAAACACGCAGAGTGGATACTGGTATGTGCACTACCTTTCGATCAAAATGTCTAACTAATACCGGCGACAGATTTCCCGCGTAACGACCAAAGATGAAAAGGCGGAGCGTTTAGCTCCTGCCCAGCCTTTTTCACCATTTGCGTGCTAGGTATGATGTAGCTCCGTTGAGTGTTTATATACGTATATGGAGCAAACTTGCGCAAGGGCATGTTATGGGTTAATAACTATTAACAAGTAGACGACATGCGCAGAGCAGATTGATAACAGGCAGCTAGGTATACTAGGCGATGTACACAGCCTACTAACAATTACGGGTAAGTGGGGGGAAATTGTCGCCCGACGAAAGAGCGATCCAATAGAAAATGAGTGATTATTATCTGGTGATGGTCAGTTAACGCTTCGGATATGACCGTTATCTCGTCCAGATATCTTTCTGCCAAAAAGAAGAGAAAACAAGGGCTTTGGAAATAGAAAGACAATATAAGTGAATGACAAGGGAAACAAGAAAGAGAAGACATATTGAAGATAGAGACTGATACCATTATAATTCATCTTCTGATATATCACTACGGGCTACTTGTATGCCCTTGGCGAAATTTCCCGCCCCCAATTATTGAGAAAAACTATCACATGTATCGCTAAGATGATTTTCATTAGTTAGTAAGACAAGACGGGCGTTGAAAAGCTTCGTTTAATGATACAAAAAGGGGGTAATATCGGACATAATAGTGGCGTGATGAGTGTTTGGTAAAGGGGCCCTCTCGCTGACAATAGCCGCCCCGTCATTGGGCAATTGGGTAGCGATCACTCAAACCCGCCCTTATCGCAACAGCCGATCGAAACCTGTGTCTGTTACGCGATACACAACGTCAACACAAATTCATTAGGGGTAGTAATATCAAAAGCGGGGGCACCGATTTCTTGCACATATGCCATGTATTCCACTCTTCATCTTATAATCCGAATATCGCTAAATAAATGGGAAGAAAAGATATAGGGTACATTGGGTAATGAGTGAATAAAATGGGAAAGTTATGAAGGGTTTCGTTCATTCAATAGATATGAAGACTTCGGTATAGATAGCGGAACGACGAAGTGACATAAGGGGCGGAGGAAATGATAAGACCTATCAAGAAATGACAGGAGATACGTTAAATTTGAGAACGGGCCAGACAAATTAATAAACATTTATGGGTTACGATACCGAAAGTTCAACCCCAAGATGATAAGTCAGCGTGAAAAGGTTCCCCCCTCGAAAGTAATTGGTCTGAAACCTTTTTAAGATTAACGCTCTTATCTGGCTGCTTGGTTGTCTGCGTTTTTGTTTAAATTATTTTGATGACCACTGTTTCTGAAAAAAAAAAAAACTGACGTGATTGAAATCCAAATGCCTAATATCATTTATCGTGTTCGGGCCGTTATTCATAAAGTTTTTACTTCCCTCAAAATCTTGAAGTAAATATCTTTTCGCC